>JAVTVY010015212.1:0-62814 GCA_036873755.1 Hanleya hanleyi | reverse complement strand
TATGCCCTTGTTCGACGCTGGTTTGTGACGTCACATCAGATCACCTGGCCAGATGTCAATACTTGCAACATTCAGTCTTTGAGAGGCTGGTCTGACGGGACGTCACAATCAAGGAAAGATAAGCGATGCCAGTTTCTAAATCAGAATTCAGCTGGGCTTGGTGTATCAACTATTTAAAATCTTCTAGCAGAAAACTGCTCCAAAATAAACCAAGCGAAGTAGACAGATCGATAATTCTAGCACTATTCAATCTATATAAATTATAAAAAGAAGAATCTGAAAACCTTTGCATTTCACCTTGAAGATTTGCATTATCCAGCCGCACGCAGTACAACCAATGATAAGTAGGAAATCACATCGTCAAAATCACTGCCATTTGCACCTTCCACCGATTGTGACCCATTTGATCAGATCAATTAATACTATCGGTATTGCCTTCATTGTTTGAAACTATATGAACATTTTTTTTATTTTTTTTTTATGTTCATATTTTTTTTTTGTAACTACATGTATATTGGTCAGATAAAAACCATATTTTCTGTGATTTTGTAATATGAGAATTTGAATATGAAACCAGCTAGAAATTGCTCGTATTAGATGTGAACATTACAGTTGTATTCTTGTCGCTATTCAGGCTTTCCAGTGGCAGGAATACGTTCACATAACTCCCCCCACCCATTTTTATTTTGTTCTTAATTCCCACAATTAGGTTTTAACACATGAGAATAATCTTTTAAAGTACAACTATGTACATTTACATCGTGCTATTAGAAAAGAATAGATATATTGTATATAGGCTGTCTCTGTAAAAATCAAATGCGGGAATGTTTGAATGAAATCACTGTATATATTATATAATCAATCAAAACAAGTCCCTAATATCTGAGGAACTTCATTGTCTCATTTGTAAAGCCATAACTTTTTGTGCTAATAAAATTGAATATCAACAATAGTTTTCATCATTGCTTGGTTTTCAATAACATTTAGAGATTCTGCTTTGACCCTTGAGTTACAGCTGGCTAGAAATGTGTGGTCATTGAATTTTTGATCATCTGTAATGAAAGATTACAAAAATACACCCCCCCCCTCGTTTCCCCAGGTGAAAACACAAATGCTGTATAGCAAATTTGATGTTTAAGCTGCAACAGTTCTTCTTCCACAGTATTAATGTCATTATATGGATATTTTCCATTTGGTTGCCATGGAAACCATCAAACTGTACCCAATTGTGCATTGAAACAACAATATGGTATACCAAATTTGAAGTCTCCAGCTGCAACGGTTCGCCTTCTAGAGCGTCAACATAATTATATGGATATATTTAGTTGCCATGGGAACCACAAAAAACAACAAAATGTACCCAATTTGTATAGGCTTGTGCTTTACCAGACAGCAATGTTGCATACCAAATTGAAATCTCCAACTGCAATGGTCCGGCTTGTAAAGCGTTAACATCGTTACATGGATATTTTCTGTCTTGCTGCCATGGAAACCACAAAAAACCATCGAAATGTACCCAATTCCAATAGGCTTGTGCTTTGCCACACACCAATGCTGTATACCAAATTTGAGGTCTCTAGATGGAATAGTTCAGCTTCTAGAGCATTAACGTTGTTACATGGATATTTTCCGTCTTGTTGCCATGGAAACCACAAAAACCATCTAAATGTATCTAATTTCAATGGGCTTGTGCTTTGCAACACATCAATGCTGTATACCAAATCTGAAGTCTCCAGATCAAACGGTTCAGCTTCTAGAGCTTTAACGTCATTACATGGATATTTTCCATCTTGTTGCCATGGAAACCACGGAAAACATCGAAATGTATCTAGTTTTAATAGGCTTGTGCTTTGCCACACATCAATGCTGTATACCAAATTTGAAGTCTCTAGATGTAACGGTTCAGCTTCTAGAGCGTTAACGTTGTTACATGGATATTTTTCGTCTTGTTGCCATGGAAACCACAAAAACATCGAAATGTATCCAATTTTAATAGGCTTGTGCTTTGACACACATCAATGCAACATACAAAATTTGAAGTCTCCAGATGGAATGGTTCAGCATTTGGACGGACGAAATCTCTCTCGCCAACGGTTAGGCTTTTATCGCATTCACATCGTCATATGGAAATCGCAATATTCATCACTGAGTGCCCAAATTTAATAGGCCTGTGGTTGACCACCCAACAATTCTGTGTACCATATTTGAAGTCTCTAGAGGCAACAGTTTGATTTCCAAACAGGTCACAAGAATTGTTAACGAATTTTCCGTTATGTTGCCATGGAAATCGCAAAATTCATCACAAAGTACCCAAATTTAATAGGCTTGTGGTTGACCACCCAAAAATCGTGAATACCAAATTTGAAGTCTCTAGAAGCAATGGTTTGCAACAATTGTTGACGACCAGACGTACATGCCGACGACAAGACCCCGCAGCCTAATAGGGAGGTTTCAGGTCAAATGTAGTAATGACACAAAAATGTTTGAAACTACAGGAAATATAGATGGCACTTGCAGGCCTGCATCTGTTTGTGGGTCAAGTTTTAGGATGATGCAAGAGGAAAACAAATGTGGAAGTTAAATGCATTATCAAGTAATAAATGAGCTGCATAACTGATGGCCTCAGGCTCCTAAATAAAAAAAAGTCCCGATCCGTTAACCCCTATACGTAATCTCTGCCAAAGACCAGAATTTTCACGATTTTTTTCCGCCTTCGTTGCAACGATTAATAGAAAGCCGTTGGTACCACTGGCAAGTATTGTATTTGTTCTATTCAGCTACAAATTTTATTTCGATTCACTGCTCGATAACATGCCTCGCCAGGGCACTATTTGCGGGGTCTGAGCACTGCTTTCAGCAGGCAGAGAAAACAGCGAAATGAGCACCTCATGTGTAGAGGCTTGAAATTTTGACGGTAAAAGTTTTACAAGAAGTTTGTCACGTTGTAGCGCTTGAATTAAACTACTTCCTGTCGAAAGATGAAAGTCTAAACTCAATTAGGGAACCAGCGAGGTACAATTTTGTTAATACTGCCGAACGTGTAAATTATTTAGGAGTCTGATGCCTGATGGATGGATGAGGGGAGACAACTCTATGATGAACTAATGCAATGAGGATTTACTTCCCCTGAATAACATCATGGTCAGTAGAAAACATTGGACCCTCCTACGGACAGCGAGTTACTGGCTGATGCAGCAACAAGAATATATTCCCAGTTTAGACGGTAGATTTTGAGACGGAAAACGAGACCTGGCTACATCATGGGTCAACCGAGACAGTCACGTGGTTGTATATAATGATTGGGATGGCTCCTATAAATAGTGATCCAATGAGAATGCTCGTCTTAATTCAAAATGGCGCGGGTCAAATGACCAATCGCTGGAGGGGCGACAGCTTGAAAAGCAAGCTGACATTCTCGTTAATATCCTGATTTAACAGGGAGTCCTACAGTCTATACAAAATATCTTTTAAGAATCAAAATTTTGGCCATTGGTTCGCCATTGGTCTGAAATTACCAGTATATTAGTTAGAGGGAGATATTTTGTGATAATTTGATTTATGAATATAACGGCTCCATTTAAGTTTGGGTGTGTGGTAGATCGCTCGCAAATCTGAAGTGTCCTAAAGAAGCCAGTAATTCATTATGATGTGTCTGAGACAGTTCTTGTTACCAGAGGTTCAACACTATATAATAATACCAGAAGAATGGGGCCATTTATAACTCCGGGACAGGTTCTACCATATATATCCATTGATAATATGGTGAAGAATAGCGAGTCGGTGAGTGAATTTGATTTAACGTCGCTTCCAACATATTTCAGTTATATCACGACTGAGTGCTATTTTTCACATCATGGGTGGAGTCCTTTCCTTTTAACACCCGGAAAAAACACAGATGCCCCATTTAGTCACCTCTTCAACAAGTTCTGAGGAACTTAGGCTCTTAATTCTTATGAATTCTTATTCTTAAAGAGAATATAATTGACTACCGGTAGTCATTTTTATCTGCTACAAATTCGGTGCATGAAAAACCATGACCAGTTAGGGTGTTTTTTTTTATTCACTGATCCTACTAAGCTAACATATTGCATATTTTGTAGACTATGAAGTTTATATTTATTTCCCTTTACTTGTATTTACACGAGATTTCAGTTGTGTTCAAAAGTTCACAACTTTAGCCTTTTTCTTCTTGACTGGTATATATTTCTCAATAGGGTCATCCTCAGCGTCTGCGCTTTCTTTACTGTTGATGGTATCCAGTTTTATGTCTTGAATTCCTGAAAATCAACAGGAATGGAACACAATGGTAAAGAAGCTATAAAACATATAAAAAAAATGCATCAGTGATAAACAACTGAATTATTTTTTTTTTTTGGCATATGTAAATCTTTGAAATCCACCATACAGATCACACTCTATCCCGAAGACAGTGAATTTTTGTGGAGACATCTAAGGGTGATAAGTCAAGATATCGTGCAAACAACTGTATGTGCCGATCAGAAACAGGCTTATTACTTCTCAATATTGTCAATCAATACAAATTTATTATTAGGAGTTGCAGAAACATATATACCTTGTTCTTTCTGCAGCTCTGGGCAGTCTTTTCTGAAATGTTCCACAGAACCACAATGCTTACAACAACCTCCTAGATATAAAACAATAGCAAAACATCAACAAAAACATCCAAATTGGACAAATTCCGAATACATTCCAGACTTTCATACAAAATGATCACGACTATATGCCAATCATCATCGTCCCCATTATGAAACAGATGCATCAAAGTGGGTCCAAGATATCGCAGCTGACGGGACATCACTTAAGTTTAGCAAATAATTTGTTTATTCTTCTTTCAGTTATGTTTGTGTACTTGAGTCGATTGCTTTCATACCCATGAAAAATTCAAATAAGGCTCTCTGTGTCCATAATACTAAATGGACAATGTGCCTGAAATCACTTCCAAGTATTTCTAGTATTTGACCTGTCAGAAAAGCGCCACAACATTTCGGCCTGTATTGAGTCCCCAAGTCAACTAGGCTAAGTACTGGCTGCAGTATGCTTGAAAGTCATGCCCAATTGTCAATTATTACTTATTCCTTCATGTCGTTTTCTTTGACCAGGCAGTGCGGACCAAAATCGAGTCCCTTTTCTATAGCCCGTTCCGGAAATTGTCTGATATACCCTGAATAATTGCCACTCTTTAAGGTTAGAGATATGAAAAGCGGCTTCCGGGAAGTAGTCGCCTCTGTTTTACTTTTACTGAAGGCACCCACAATAATTTTGAATAATTAAATATATTGATACACTATTCCAGAATATTTGTTTGAGAAACTTTCCTGTTTATATTTTCTAAATGCACTGATAGATGCTGTAGACGTGTACATCAAACAGTAAATTTTCAAGAAAAATAGAACATTAATTACTAAAATTAATTGTGAGGGCCTTTGGAACCAAGGGAGATCAAACCCTTTCCAAATAGGCTATATTACAGAGATATCACTGGCTGAGCTTAAGTGCATGTGCACCAGGTGAAATCAATCAGAGGTTGTCACACTGATTGCATGAGGTTACACCTCTGACAATAAGAGAATGTGGAGAACAAGAATGAAGGCAAATTGTGGATGTACCATCTTCATTTTATCAAGTCAATTTCTATGTTCCCACTTCAAACCTGCCTTAAAGTGTAATCGTGAGTGTATGCCATATTCAAGATAATGATGTGAATAAGTTTTCCGCCTACATTTCACTTGTATTCTGTCTCAGAAGATTCAAAAGCAGATTTCTACAGTAGGAGAGAAGTCTGCGCTGCCTCTTTTGACATCAGAGATGACGTTAACGATGTCATACTTTGAGCGTCTTGCACCGTCTGCGGGACATCGCGGCAATGCAGAGAATGGAACAGTTTTGTAACAATGTTGCATTGTGACATGGTTTATCATTCCATAATAAGGTCACAAGTTCCGACATGCTTGTGGCGCTGTATACAAGAATAATATTAATAACATTAAAATCGTTAAAATTCAAGTCGTAAAACGAGAAAAAAAGGTATAAATGATTTAATTTGGGAGATTATTTTGGATATGACGTACATTTGCAAAGTACCACAAAACTTTACACTTTAATATATCTGACCAATTTAAGTGTTCAGAATCTGAGATGTTAATTTCACTAACTAACCGGAAACTAACTAACCAGAAACTATCCGCCGATTGCGTGTAGTGTGACATCATCCTCAAGTACCGACGTCATTCCTCCTAATATGGTGGTTGTATTGGCCTATGTAGGTCAGTCAATCAATAACGCTCTTTATTTTGAAATTCAAATGGTTTTGAGGTCAATGACATATCGTGTCTATTGAACATTGAAGGGGCATGATATATCAATGGAAGTTCAAAGTGGGAATGTAGAAATTGGCTTGGCATATTGAAGATGTGAATGTGCATGTATGTAGCTGACCTTTGGGATAGAGTCCCCTGGGGTTATCAGGGCACTGCTTGGTGATGTGACCTTTCTCCTTACAGATGAAACACTTAGCGTATGGGTATTCACCTGAAAATACAGAAATTTATTATAAAACAGAAGCATCCTCAAACGAGTTACTGATTCAGCACATTCAGAAGAGTTAAGGACTTGTATCCCACCCAAGGGTCCAAATTTATGGAAAAAATATTTTTGAACATTCCTGTAGTACTGTATCGATGCATTCTTGGCCATGTGAGATTTCTTCGGTAAATAAATGTTTGCTTCGGTGAAATTTTAGCATTTAAAATCTTATCACAAATGGCAAATTTTCCTTGTTAAGGACTTGTATCCCACCCAAGGGTCCAAATTTATGGAAAAAATATTTTTGAACATTCCTGTAGTACTGTATCGATGCATTCTTGGCCATGTGAGATTTCTTCGGTAAATAAATGTTTGCTTCGGTGAAATTTTAGCATTTAAAATCTTATCACAAATGGCAAATTTTCCTTGTTAAGGATGTCCGCTGGTGGTTTTTGGCTTTGGCAGCCATTTTGCCTGTTTTTCTTATTGGGTTATCTCCCTTTCCTAGGTTACGAGCTAGGGATTTCTTTTAAAAGCCTTCTAGCCGAGAATTTTGCACAGCAACAACCATCCAATTTGATAAATTTTGATAGACATTGTGATTATCTGCAAACAGTTAGAATATAAGAAAAAGTTAAATACTATTTATATGAATTTTTCATGAATATGCTTCAAAACTAGGGCTATTCCCGATGTTTTATGGGTTATCAAACTGAGCATGGGTCAGTCCACTAAACGTTGCCTACAGCTAAAAAATGCACACCAACTTATATATTTTTCTTTGTTTTTCCTCATATTACACAATTATGAATGCAACAACACACATCAAAAAGTTAATTACTTTGATTTACCACCTTAATATGAACTCAATCGCTCGATCTCACTGGGACTGAAAATATAAAAACTGACTTCAAAGTAGCACAAATTGGTTCCTTGCGGAAAGTCGAAATATCAAGTTAGTAATTCATAATTATGAGACAGCTGAAAGAAATGACTTTCGACTGGCCCAGTCACTCGTAATGCCAATCTCAATAAACTAATATCCTATCAATGCTCCGCAATCATATAAGTTGCTACAGGATCTTAATTATTTCAGCTGAATTTCGTGTTCAATGATCCCATGGCATGAACATTCTATGCAATTGGAGTAATCCAGTTGTAGTTGGAGAGGGGGTAGAAGAACACCATCTCCACTTGCCCCAAGGTTTATATCAAAGACCAGTTCATATATATACGGCGTATCACGTTGGGCACACCGGTTCTCGTCAGATCACCAAAGTTAAGCATTGTTGAGCTCAGTCAATACTTGGATGGGTGACCGGGTGCTGTACTGGCTGGTCTGATCAGTGTCCAGGATAATAGGAACTGTGAACACTCCTGTTCTGGCACATGTAGGCGCCATCGTGATATGACTGAAAAAATGTTGAAAACGACGTTAAACCCTACTACTCACTCACTCACCCTCATGTTATGACTCCACACTATTTAGACAGCGGTGACATCAAAAGATATTCAACCAGTATTGTATACAATTGCCCGAGCCAACCAGAAAGTCCCTACCTACATGGAAATGATATCATGATTGAAAGATGCTTGCAATATTGCAAGTCAAGACAGCAAGATCCTATAGTGAAGAATACAACTGGGAGTGTTGATAGGATATTAATTTATTACGATTGATTTGTCATGATGCATTTTCACCTGGAGGAAGTTTAACATGACAGCGTGATGAACTGTGCTCTGTTGAACCACACTTGAAGCAGATTCCCGTTCCCTGTTCAGGATCTTTCCGTACATCAGGACAGCTGGCTATGTTATGACCAGGTTTACGACAATTGTAACACACCTAAAACGATGACAAGAAAAGCATGGATATATATATTTATATATAGTCCAGTGAACTTACCCTGCACAAAATCGTGACAAAATATTGGCAAATTTCTGAGGATTGGAATACGTAAACTGCATATATCACTATGTTTTTTCACTTCACAAAATCAACTGCAGAATAAGTGAGGTGGGAGTTACCTGCCGTCGCGAATGGTTGCGTGCGAGACAATGGTACAGGTCGCGGGGGTGTAAAGAAGGCTCAGCGGTGCTACTTTGCGCCCTCTGTCCCTTTGTCTCTAATTCCGACCTGGCTTATTAAGGGGAAGTAACCTCATTGGACAAAACAATAGAGTTGTCTCCCTTCTATTGATGAAGGAGTATATGGACAATGCAACATTCTGAGAAGTTAGCCTATCATCTCTTAGCACTTTAAAGACTTTAGATTTTAGATTCAAAAGACAAATCTGGATACATAAAAGAGAAAATTACATCACCATTACAACCCGCCCCAATTCCCAACTTGTGTGACCCGACCTTCAATTCATGTATGGGGGCATAAAATTCAGTGATATACAGTGGAACCTGTGAATACGGACACCTGGGTAAACCGTCCAAACTACCGGCATTATCCATGGTCCCAATATCTGAAGTATATTGAACCTTGATAAACCAGAACCCTGTCAAAACCGACACAATAATCTGGTCTCAAGCATGGTCGGTATACAGATTTTAGCCACCCACTATACTCATCTTCATTTTATTAAGTCAATTTCTACTTTCCCATTTTGAACTTCCCTTGATATATCGGGCCGCCCACTTCAATGTTCAAAGAACTTATAAATAGACACGAGACGTCATTGACCTCGAAAACATTTGAATTTTGAAATGTGTCATAGAAGAGCGTTATTGATTGGCTGACCTATTTGTTGGGCCAACACAACCACCAGATTAGGAGGAATGACGCCGCTACTGGAGGATGATGTCAATCCACACATATTATCAATCGGCGTGCAGGTTCTGACTGGTTCGTCTCTCGTTCATAGGTGAAATTTACACCTCGGATTTTGAACACTGAAGGTGGTTAGGTAAAGCAAGGCAAGTTTAAAGTGGGGACGTAGAAATTGGCTTGATACATACTCCTTATTCGGGATGATTTGAACTTCACACCCTTTCATATCAATATACTTATTTATAAGCCATGTTAGTAATTCCAAAGGAAAAATCATTTCTAAACTTGCCTTATCCTGGTCCCGTAGTTGTTTTCTCTTCAATCTTCTCCTCTCGCGTTCACGTTGCTTCTTCGCATATTTTGGAAGTTCATTTTTACTTTTGTCCTTGTATTTCACATGAGTGGCTGATTTTTCCAGCTCAAAACTTTTCCTTTTCTTCTTCGGTTTCGTAACTTTACTATCTTTGGTCCCATGCAGTTTGTCATGTTTTTTCGAGGACGGAGAATTATCGTCACCTTCATCCTTTTGGCCTGCTCTCGGATTAGTTAGAGATTCCTTCTTATTGTCTTCTACTGAGTCTCCCTTCAGTTCTCCCCAAGAGCTGGCTTCCTGCGGCTTTTTCCTATTGGCATCCCTCCCTCTGGCGAACCGTGTCATCTTGTGTCTTCAGCTGTATGAACAATCGAGCTCAATACGATATGGAGGATGGCAAATGACCTACAGATTGTTTCTGAAAATGAAAAAAAACCAAAACAAAACAGCTGAATATTCTCATGATGATAAGAAATATCTTCTGTAACTCGTGTTCATTCCTTGGTGTTGTATCTACAACATCAGATCATGGAGCCTTCAACATTTTGGGGGAACTTCTTGAAATTAGGGCATGAGTTCCTTGATAGGAATGGCATATGCTGGATAATCCAGCGGAATACACCAGGCCCATTTTAGTGCGCTGATCAGCATGGATAGGAGTTCCAATTGGAATGGCATATGCCATTCCCTCTGTGCTATTGTATGGCATGCCATAAGCCATCCTTTCTTTGCTGAGTTCCAAAAAGTATACCAGGAGTTCCCAGGAGTTCCAACTCCACACACCATGCCATTCCATTTTGAAATGACTTATGCAGGTTCCTAGCATGCCCCAATTTTAAGAAGCTCTTTAATAGTCTTTAAAAAGTCCACTTCCCATCTTGTCTATAATGTTACATTGATGGACACGCCACTCCATGCATTGATGACTTTGGCATGAGACTTCTGCACCACACCATCGGATTGTTGCATATGCTCTACATGTATGCCATATCTTTTAAATATCGTCCGTCATAGTAGAAGGCTAGAGGATACTTGAACTATGAACTACGCTGCACTACTCCTCAGTTTACCAAGGGAAGACACTATGTAGGTTCATAGCCAACCTAGGTTCTTTGCATATTCGGATATGCTAGGATCGATACTCTGGCTTGTTTAGTTACCCATAGCAGTTTTGGATATAAACAGCTTGAGGGGTTTCCACCATATTAAAACCGAACAAATCAGTAAACATGCTCAGTCAGCTCATTATATCAATCTGGTTTGAATTTTGGTTTGAATTTGATGCCTTTGATGTCAGACTGAAATCGATAGGTGTCAAAGCGAAAACTGCATGCTTCAGATACCGACGTGCTAATTCACCTCAAGAACTCATCCGAATCTCCAAAAAGGTTGAGGTATCAACCCTAGGGGGTTCAGAGGGTTCTTCGGGCGAACCCTGCTTTTTCGAATTTTTTCCCCCCATGCAAAAGCCCTTTTCACATGGAAGCAAACCCTGAGCTGTATTCCTTTCTCTTATACAGCGAACACCCTGGTTAGCTATAGAATACAAGTGCTCATTTCGAGGTCATATGGCAAAGTGCTGTATCTATCGTATTCGTACAAACGTTCGTCAACCCGGCCACGGATCCATATCTGAGCAGGTCCAAGGAAATGCTTATGATAAGTGTCTGAATGAAGTACTGAACCATGGCCAGAAAATTGTTCATGGTCACTCAACCCCTCAAAAAATGTTCAAACAAGTACAAATGTTTACCATAAAACCGTTTGGACATCTAAGTACCCATACAGTTTAAATAAGCCGCCATATTGCCTGTTTTTAATTGTCGAGGCTTAATGTCACATTAACATATTGGACAGGGCAGTGAAAAATATCATGTGATATATCACATGACAAGATCACATGAAGCAATTATGGCAGCTTTGAAACACATGAACCTGAGAATTGAGCGATGATACTGTAAATAACTGTATTCATTGTAGTTGAGTATATATTTTTTGATGGGTGAGTATATTTATTTTAGGGATGATATAGGAGGCAAAGAGGCATTTTGGGGACTATTGATAACTCTTTATTGGGGCGAAATAGGTGGGAATTTCATACAATGAAGGCATTTCAGACATGGGCTATTATCCAAAAATAACTCCAGCAAAAAGCCTTGTCACTCTCGGTAAATAACTGACAAATTATTGATTAACACAGGGATAGAATGCCGTACCCATTATAATCCCAGATTAACATGAGGCAGGATATCAAATATACAAATAAATGAGTTTGACATGAATCCATATAACAGCGAACAGTGTGATGCCACCCAAGAAGCTGCAAAAGATCTGCAAAAGTTGGCAAAAATCATCCTGCACTAGATTCTTTTTCTTTAATGCCATGAATATGTACGTATTAATATACATGGCGCCACATGTGGCAGATAAAAAGAAAAAAAAAAAATCCTATATAATTTGCCATAACTTAAGAATGCAAGGCCCAATGATTAATTGTATGGTTGAGTATTGCGGAGGGTAAATTGGAGAAGAAAATTGGTTTGCGCTATTTTAAAATCCTGTTGCGCGATTTTGAAATACTTGCGCAATCTCGAAATTTTAAAAACGAGCAGTGCAATTTAGAATGGTGCATAACATATTGCTCACTATAGTGAACTAGACCAATGGATATACTCCCCGGGAGCTGTTGTGGCTAGTTTTCGGTGGCAGCGGTGTTGAACTTCTCAATAGAAATTGGAATTACGGTATCGTAGCTACATTTAGTGGATTTTAGACAAATTCTGAGTGAATCCTGACAATAATTAACTTTTGTATTATTCAAATAAATAAGCAGCGAATATTGAGTGTTCAAAATGAAGAACTGACCTTTCTGCGCACAAGGTCAAGCAGAATGTCGTTTGCTTTCCTATGCATTATTTTGTTTTATTGTGCAAGCGGCATTAATTCATAGTAATATTTGTTGGTTTTATCTGTTTATTGAATTTCATTTAGTATTTTGTCATCTGGAACGTTTTGTAGACGTAGGCCTATAGTGTTGTTTACTGGTACCGGCCGGTTATGTTCCAAAAGACTATTGATATAAAAAATTGTGTCATTTTGTTGAATCAGTTATCCAAACAACAACAACAACAACTGACAACATCATGACATGAGATCTGATCATCATGTTTTTGTTCGCCAATATTCGAGATCACAAAGGGTTCAGGCCGGTTCAAATCACATCATGAGATTCCAATAACGTACGCGTGTCCGACAAAAATACTTTTTGAAATGAATACGTTCAGAAATGAATGCGAAATGTCTCACCACGTGAATATCCACCATATTGGAAAACCCCGTATTCAGCGAAAGCGAGGCTTTAGGGAATCTCCCTTCCAGTAGGTCGAGGATAGTTCCTATGCACTCCCAGTAACAGCCTTGCTTTACGGGGTGCTTGGTTGCACACCACCATTTGAAATGACCCCCTTACTATTTTAGTAGTAAACTAGAACTGCAAGCAGTTATGATGGCTTCCATATCTAGGCTGTTTTTGCAATTGCGATAGCCATATTTCATGGGCAGATACTTATGGTGTACGTTTAACAGCCGTCTAGCCACACCACCCCCCCCCCCCCCCCCCCCGTGGAACGTGCAGGCTCATTTTCTCAACTGTTGGCAACATGCCAAAAATTCAAAAATGGACTTTGAGCTTCAAAAAACGCTTTTTCGTGGTCAGCAGCACGCGGGGAACACGTTTCTGGCCTTTGTTTGCGCCCTAGATGGCTCCTTCATCGAACCGAAAATGTTAGTACGTTGAAATAGGTACAGAAAACGGTCCCTGGAGTCCAGACAAAGACTTGAATGAAGAAAGTTGAGCTTGGAAATTGGTGGCCCGGAGATAGCGCTTCTCACAGTCTGCTTTTGTGAAGTATAGTTTCATCCACATGCTCAGACCTGCTCAAATTTCACGTTCTGTCGTACGTCTGAAACCATTTGAACGATCACGATGTAATTTGACTGTCATCATATCCGTAATACAGGGAGTATGTATGCAAAAACTAAGAATAATCCGACTCGTCGTTTGTGTAATATTGAACAAAATCACTTTTCAAATTATGTGATTTTCGGCATTATTTGAAAATCTGACAACATTGATTCCTCTATAGCGGCAAAACTATTAGAGCTACGCAAAAACTGTACGGTATATCTGTCAAAGAGCTGCTTCTGGAGAATAAAATGCAGCAAATTAGAAGCCTGTATCTCCAACGGTTCAAGAGTTACAGCTCTGCAAACATGTGTTGCGTTTTTGACAAAATTCAAGATGGCGGCCAAACCACGTGACATACGAGCAAAATTTTGGCCTATTCGTAATCACCATATCGTGTTACATGTAATTCATCACTTTTCCCGTCCAAATCCGATACTTGAAAATCCAACTATTTTGATTGGTCGCTGGCGGCCATTTTGTTTTACGGAGCAACTTCTCAAATAGCGTTTTGAGAGACCCTGATCCATTGATTATGTGTACCAAGTTTCGTGTTGATTAGTCGAATGGTTCCAGAGGAGTAGGGTTTTGAAGATTTTTCTGAAAACGGGGTAAATCCAAGATGGCCGCTGAACCCTTCGACCAATTAAAACCAATTTTCAATATGCACTAGATCTCCACATGTCTAATATGTGTGTGAAGTTTGAGCGTGATTGGTCTGATGGTTGCTGAGATTTAGCACGCACAAAATCAGGGAGAATAATAATAAAAATAATTGGAGCTGCGAGCAGCATCGAGCCGGGGACCAGGTCTACACAGTGCCTAGTATCCAGGCCTATGCCGGAATGTGACCGCCAATTGCCTTCACAAAATATCTCAACAGCCTTGTAATCTCTACCTATCAAGGTTCAAGAGAACAAACGCTTGCAATATGGATAAGGTTTATCACAAAATTCGTGTGTTCATATTCCAACAATTTTGATTGGTCGATGGTGGCCATCTTTTTTAACGGATGAAGTTTTCACGTTTAAGAATGAGAGAACTCAATCCATTATCATGTGTACCAAGTTTCACAACGATCGGAGCAGCGGTTTCAGAAGAGAAGATCGTTGAAGGTTTGGCTCTAAATCCAATATGGCCGCCAAACCATTCAGCCAATCGAAAATATTTTCTTTCAGTGCAACAGACCATGGCCTTCCTGATATATCGCAGTGACCTAGAAATCCGTATCTATCAGGGTTCAAGAGAATAAGCCGTTGCAAAATTGGCAAAGTTTTTCACAGAATTCAAGATGGCGGCCAAACCACGTGACCTAGCAGCAAAATTTGTCCATATTCGTGATCGCCATGTCCTATAACATATATTTCATAACTTGTCCGGTCAAAATCTGTTACTTGAAAATTCGACCATTTTGATTGGTTGATGGCGGCCATCTTTTTTAACCGATGAACTTTATGAGTCATAATGTGGGAGAACGCTGTCCATTGATCATGTCTACCAAGTTTCACACGACCAAAGCAGCGGTTTCAGAAGAGAAGATCGTTGAAGGTTTGGAGCTAAATCCAATATGGCCGCCAAACCATTCAGCCAATCGAAAATATTTCTTTCAGTGCAACAGACCATGGCCTTCCCGATATATCGCAGTGACCTAGAAATTTGTATCTATCAGGGTTCAAGAGAATAAGCCGTTGCAAAATTGGCAAAGTTTTTCACAGAATTCAAGATGGCGGCCAAACCACGTGACCTGGGAGCAAAATTTTTGCATATTCTTGATCGCCATGTCCTATAACATATATTTCATAACTTGTCCGGTCAAAATCTGTTACTAGAAAATTCGATCATTTTGATTGGTTGATGGCGGCCATCTTTTTTAACCGATGAACTTTATGAGTCATAATGTGGGAGAACGCTGTCCATTGATCATATCTACCAAGTTTCACAACGACCAAAGCAGCGGTTTCAGAAGAGAAGATCGTTGAAGGTTTGGAGCTAAATCCAATATGGCCGCCAAACCATTCAGCCAATCGAAAATATTTGCTTTCAGTGCAACAGATCATGGCCTTCCCGACATATCGCAGTGACCTAGAAATTTGTATCTATCAGGGTTCAAGAGAATAAGCCGTTGCAAAATTGGCAAAGTTTTTCACAGAATTCAAGATGGCGACCAAACCACGTGACCTGGGAGCAAAATGTTTGCATATTCGTGATCGCCATGTCCTATAACATATATTTCATAACTTTTCCGGTCAAAATCCATTACTTGAAAATCCGACCATTTTGATTGGTCGATGGCGGCCATCTTTTTTAACGCATGAACATGAAAAGTCATAATCTGGGAGAACTCTGTCCATTGATCATGGGTACCAAGTTTCACAGCGATCGGTTCAGCAGTTTCAGAGGAGAAGATCGTTTAAGGTTTTGGGCTTAATCCAAGATGGCCGCCAAGGCATCTGACCAATCAGAATCAACTTGGTATATGCATTAGATCTTGTCCACCGGAACATATCCTGAAAGTTTGGGCTTAATCCGTCAGCTCGTTTCTGAGATATCATCGACACAAAATCATGTGGAATAATAAGAATAATAATCCGAACGATTTCAATAGGGGACCTAGGTCCTCCAGACCTGGTCCCCTAATAATAAAAATAATTGGAGCTGCAAGCAGCATCGAGCCGGGGACCAGGTCTACACAGGGCCTAGTATCCAGGCCTATGCCGGAATATGGCCGCCAAACTGCTCAGCTAATCGACAGTATTTTTTTTTTCAGTGCAACAGCCATTGATCATGTGTACCAAGTTTCACAACGATCGGAGCAGCGGTTTCAGAAGAGAAGATCGTTGAAGGTTTCGCGCTAAATCCAATATGGCCGCCAAACCATTCAGCCAATCGAAAATATTTACTTTCAGTGCAACAGACCATAGCCTTCCCGATATATCGCTGTGACCTAAAAATCCGTATCTATCAAGGTTCAAGAGAATAAGCCGTTGCAAAATTGGCAAAGTTTTTCACAGAATTCAAGATGGCGGCCAAACCACGTGACCTCGGAGCAAATTTTTTGCATATTCGTGATCGCCATGTCCTATAACATATATTTCATAACTTTTCCGGTCAAAATCCGTTACTTGAAAATTCGACCATTTTGATTGGTTGATGGCGGCCATCTTTTTTAACCGATAAACTTTATGAGTCATAATGTGGGAGAACTCTGTCCATTGATCATGTGTACCAAGTTTCACAACGACCGAAGCAGAGGTTTCAGAAGAGAAGATCGTTGAAGGTTTGGAGCTAAATCCAATATGGCCGCCAAACCATTCAGCCAATCGAAAATATTTGCTTTCAGTGCAACAGACCATGGCCTTCCTGATATATCGCAGTGACCTAGAAATCCGTATCTATCAAGGTTCAAGAGAATAAGCCGTTGCAAAATTGGCAAAGTTTTTCACAAAATTCAAGATGGCGGCCAAACCACGTGACCTGGGAGCAAAATTTTTGCATATTCGTGATCGCCATGTCCTATAACATATATTTCATAACTTGTCCGGTCAAAATCCGTTACTTGAAAATCCGACCATTTTGATTGGACGACGGCGGCCATCTTTTTTAACGGATGAACTTTAAAAGTCATAATATGGGAGAACTCTGTCCATTGATCATGTGTACCAAGTTTCACAGCGATCGCTTCAGCGGTTTCAGAAGAGAAGATCGTTGAAGGTTTTAAGCTTAATCCAAGATGGCCGCCAAGGCATCTGACCAATCAGAATCAAGTTGTTTCATTCATTAGATCTTGTCCACCAGAACATATCCTGTAAGTTTGGTCTTAATCCACCTCATCGTTCTTGAGATATCCGTGACACAAAATCATGTGGAATAATAATAATAATAATTGGAGCTGCAAGCAGCATCGAGCCGGGGACCAGGTCTACACAGTGCCTAGTATCCAGACCTATGCCGGAATGTGACCGCCAATTGCCTTCACAAAATATCTCAGCAGCCTTGTAATCAGGTTCAAGAGAACAAACGCTTGCAATATGGATAAGGTTTATTACAAAATTCGTGTGTTCATATTCCAACAACTTTGATTGGTCGATGGTGGCCATCCTTTTTAACGGATGAAGTTTTTATCTCTAAGAATCAGAGAACTCAATCCATTGATCATGTGTACCAAGTTTCACATCGATCGGAGCAGCGGTTTCAGAAGAGAAGATCGTTGAAGGTTTGGCGCTAAATCCAATATGGCCGCCAAACCATTCAGCCAATCGAAAATATTTACTTTCAGTGCAACAGACCATAGCCTTCCCGATATATCGCAGTGACCTAGAAATCCGTATCTATCAGGGTTCAAGAGAATAAGCCGTTGCAAAATTGGCAAAGTTTTTCACAGAATTCAAGATGGCGGCCAAACCACGTGACCTAGCAGCAAAATTTTTGCATATTCGTGATCGCCATGTCCTATAACATATATTTCATAACTTTTCCGGTCAAAATCCGTTACTTGAAAATTCGACCATTTTGATTGGTTGATGGCGGCCATCTTTTTTAACCGATAAACTTTATGAATCATAATGTGGGAGAACTCTGTCCATTGATCATGTGTACCAAGTTTCACAACGACCGAAGCAGAGGTTTCAGAAGAGAAGATCGTTGAAGGTTTGGAGCTAAATCCAATATGGCCGCCAAACCGTTCAGCCAATCGAAAATATTTGCTTTCAGTGCAACAGATCATGGCCTTCCTGACATATCGCAGTGACCTAGAAATCCGTATCTATCCGGGTTCAAGAGAATAAGCCGTTGCAAAATTGGCAAAGTTTTTCACAAAATTCAAGATGGCGGCCAAACCACGTGACCTGGGAGCAAAATTTTTGCATATTCGTGATCGCCATGTCCTATAACATATATTTCATAACTTTTCCGGTCAAAATCCGTTACTTGAAAATCCGACCATTTTGATTGGTCGACGGCGGCCATCTTTTTTAACGGATGAACTTTGAAAGTCATAATATGGGAGAACTCTGTCCATTGATCATGTGTACCAAGTTTCACAGCGATCGGTTCAGCGGTTTCAGAGGAGAAGATCGTTGAAGGTTTTAAGCTTAATCCAAGATGGCCGCCAAGGCATCTGACCAATCAGAATCAAGTTGTTTCATTCATTAGATCTTGTCCACCAGAACATATCCTGTAAGTTTGGTCTTAATCCACAGCATCGTTCTTGAGATATCTGTGACACAAAATCATGTGGAATAATAATAATAATTGGAGCTGCAAGCAGCATCGAGCCGGGGACCAGGTCTACACAGTGCCTAGTATCCAGACCTATGCCGGAATGTGACCGCCAATTGCCTTCACAAAATATCTCAGCAGCCTTGGAATCAGGTTCAAGGGAACAAACGCTTGCAATATGGATAAGGTTTATCACAAAATTCGTGTGTTCATATTCCAACAACTTTGATTGGTCGATTGTGGCCATCTTTTTTAACGGATGAAGTTTTTATCTCTAAGAATGAGAGAACTCAATCCATTGATCATGTGTACCAAGTTTCACAACGATTGGAGCAGCGGTTTCAGAAGAGAAGATCGTTGTAGGTTTGGCGCTAAATCCAATATGGCCGCCAAACCGTTCAGCCAATCGAAAATATTTACTTTCAGTGCAACAGACCATAGCCTTCCCGATATATCGCTGTGACCTAGAAATCCGTATCTATCAGGGTTCAAGAGAATAAGCCGTTGCAAAATTGGCAAAGTTTTTCACAGAATTCAAGATGGCGGCCAAACCACGTGACCTAGCAGCAAAATTTTTGCATATTCTTGATCGCCATGTCCTATAACATATATTTCATAACTTTTCCGGTCAAAATCCGTTACTTGAAAATTCGACCATTTTGATTGGTTGATGGCGGCCATCTTTTTTAACCGATAAACTTTATGAGTCATAATGTGGGAGAACTCTGTCCATTGATCATGTGTACCAAGTTTCACAACGACCGAAGCAGAGGTTTCAGAAGAGAAGATCGTTGAAAGTTTGGAGCTAAATCCAATATGGCCGCCAAACCGTTCAGTCAATCGAAAATATTTGCTTTCAGTGCAACAGACCATGGCCTTCCTGACATATCGCAGTGACCTAGAAATCCGTATCTATCAGGGTTCAAGAGAATAAGCCGTTGCAAAATTGGCAAAGTTTTTCACAAAATTCAAGATGGCGGCCAAACCACGTGGACTGGGGGCAAAATTTTTGCATATTCGTGATCGCCATGTCCTATAACATATATTTCATAACTTTTCCGGTCAAAATCCGTTACTTGAAAATCCGACCATTTTGATTGGTCGACGGCGGCCATCTTTTTTAACGGATGAACTTTAAAAGTCATAATATGGGAGAACTCTGTCCATTGATCATGTGTACCAAGTTTCACAGCGATCGGTTCAGCGGTTTCAGAGGAGAAGATCGTTGAAGGTTTTAAGCTTAATCCAAGATGGCCGCCAAGGCATCTGACCAATCAGAATCAAGTTGTTTCATTCATTAGATCTTGTCCACCAGAACATATCCTGTAAGTTTGGTCTTAATCCACAGCATCGTTCTTGAGATATCTGTGACACAAAATCATGTGGAATAATAATAATAATAATACGAATAATCCGAACGATTTCAATAGGGGACCTAGGTCCTCCGGACCTGGTCCCCTAATAATACGAATTGGAGCTGCAAGCAGCATCGAGCCGGGGACCAGGTCTACACAGTGCCTAGTATCCAGGCCTATGCCGGAATGTGACCGCCAATTGCCTTCACAAAATATCTCAGCAGCCTTGTAATCAGGTTCAAGAGAACAAACGCTTGCAATATGGATAAATCACAAAATTTGTGTGTTCATATTCCAACAACTTTGATTGGTCGATGGTGGCTTTTTTAACGGATGAAGTTTTTATCTCTAAGAATGAGAGAACTCAATCCATTGATCATGTGTACCAAGTTTCACAACGATCGGAGCAGCGGTTTCAGAAGAGAAGATCGTTGAAGGTTTGGCGCTAAATCCAATATGGCCGCCAAACCATTCAGCCAATCGAAAATGTTTACTTTCAGTGCAACAGACCATAGCCTTCCCGATATATCGCAGTGACCTAGAAATCTGTATCTATCAGGGTTCAAGAGAATAAGCCGTTGCAAAATTGGCAAAGATTTTCACAGAATTCAAGATGGCGGCCAAACCACGTGACCTGGAAGCAAAAATTTTGCATATTCGTGATCGCCATGTCCTATAACATATATTTCATAACTTTTCCGGTCAAAATCCGTTACTTGAAAATCCGATCATTTTGATTGGTCGATGGCGGCCATCTTTTTTAACCGATAAACTTTATAAGTCATAATGTGGGAGAACTCTGTCCATTGATCATGTGTACCACGTTTCTCAACGACCGAAGCAGAGGTTTCAGAAGAGAAGATCGTTGAAGGTTTGAAGCTAAATCCAATATGGCCGCCAAACCATTCAGCCAATCGAAAATATTTGCTTTCAGTGCAACAGACCATGGCCTTCCCGACATATCGCAGTGACCTAGAAATCCGTATCTATCAGGGTTCAAGAAAATAAGCCGTTGCAAAATTGGCAAAGTTTTTCACAAAATTCAAGATGGCGGCCAAACCACGTGACCTATGAGCAAAATATTTGCATATTCGTGATCGCCATGTCCTATAACATATATTTCATAACTTTTCCGGTCAAAATACGTTACTTGAAAATCCGACCATTTTGATTGGTCGATGGCGGCCATTTTTTTTAACGGATGAACTTGATATGTCATAATATGGGAGAACTCTGTCCATTGATCATGTGTACCAAGTTTCACAGCGATCGGTCCAGCGGTTTCAGAGGAGAAGATCGTTGAAGGTTTAAAGCTTAATCCAAGATGGCCGCCAAGGCATCTGACCAATCAGAATCAACTTAGTATATTCATTAGATCTCATCCCCCAGAACATATCCTGTAAGTTTGGTCTAAATCCACCGCATCGTTCTTGAGATATCCGTGACACAAAATCATGTGGAATAATAATAATAATAATTGGAGCTGCAAGCAGCATCGAGCCGGGGACCAGGTCTACACAGTGCCTAGTATCCAGGCCTATGCCGGAATGTGACCGCCAATTGCCTTCACAAAATATCTCAGCAGCCTTGTAATCAGGTTCAAGAGAACAAACGCTTGCAATATGGATAAGGTTTATCACAAAATTCGTGTGTTCATATTCCAACAACTTTGATTGGTCGATGGTGGCCATCTTTTTTAACGGATGAAGTTTTTATCTCTAAGAATTAGAGAACTCAATCCATTGATCATGTGTACCAGGTTTCACAACGATCGGAGCAGCGGTTTCAGAAGAGAAGATCGTTGAAGGTTTGGCGCTAAATCCAATATGGCCGCCAAACCATTCAGCCAATCGAAAATATTTACTTTCAGTGCAACAGACCATAGCCTTCCCGATATATCGCAGTGACCTAGAAATCCGTATCTATCAGGGTTCAAGAAAATAAGCCGTTGCAAAATTGGCAAAGTTTTTCACAAAATTCAAGATGGCGACCAAACCACGTGACCTGGGAGCAAAAATTTTGCATATTCGTGATCGCCATGTCCTATAACATATATTTCATAACTTTTCCGATCAAAATCCGTTACTTGAAAATCCGACCATTTTGATTGGTCGATGGCGGCCATCTTTTTTAACCGATAAACTTTATGAGTCATAATGTGGGAGAACTCTGTCCATTGATCATGTGTACCAAGTTTCACAACGATCGAAGCAGAGGTTTCAGAAGAGAAGATCGTTGAAGGTTTGGAGCTAAATCCAATATGGCCGCCAAACAATTCAGCCAATCGAAAATATTTGCTTTCAGTGCAACAGACCATGGCCTTCCTGACATATCGCAGTGACCTAGAAATCCGTATCTATCAGGGTTCAAGAAAATAAGCCGTTGCAAAATTGGCAAAGTTTTTCACAAAATTCAAGATGGCGACCAAACCACGTGACCTGGGAGCAAAATTTTTGCATATTCGTGATCGCCATGTCCTATAACATATATTTCATAAAGTTTCAGGTCAAAATCCGTTACTTGAAAATCCGACCATTTTGATTGGTCGATGGCGGCCATCTTTTTTAACGGATGATCTTGATAAGTCATAATATGGGAGAACTCTGTCCGTTGATCATGTGTACCAAGTTTCACAGCGATCGGTTCAGCGGTTTCAGAGGAGAAGATCGTTGAAGGTTTTAAGCTTAATCCAAGATGGCCGCCAAGGCATCTGACCAATCAGAAGCAGCTTGGTATATGCATTAGATCTAGTCTACCAGAACATATCCTGAAAGTTTGGGCTTAATCCGTCGGTTCGTTTCTGAGATATCACCGACACAAAATCATGTGGAATAATAAGAATAATAATCCGAACGATTTCAATAGGGGACCTAGGTCCTCCAGACCTGGTCCCCTAATAATAATAAGAATAATCCGAACGATTTCAATAGGGGACCTAGGTCCTCCGGACCTGGTCCCCTAAATATAGCCGCGAGCGGCAATCCTCGGGTTGCAAGCACATATCGCAGCCAATTAGACCTTGAAGTCACCATATTTGACAATATTTCGGGGTGGAAATCCTCCATATGAAAAGTTGTGTACGTCGATA
Organism: Hanleya hanleyi; assembly: GCA_036873755.1. NCBI lineage: Eukaryota > Metazoa > Mollusca > Polyplacophora > Lepidopleurida > Hanleyidae > Hanleya > Hanleya hanleyi. The sequence goes on along the minus strand of JAVTVY010015212.1, from coordinate 39,555 downwards.
GTGGCAATTTTATTTGATCTGTACTCTACCTGTGTGGGTGTTGAAATGAAAGTTTGGATTGAATTGCTAAAGATATCCAGCTATCCTCCCCAGGAAAATAAAAAGATAGAGGTGATTTAACGTACTATTAGCGATTCTAGGAAGATTTTGATAGATCCGGTATTTCAGAGAAGTCGATGTCCAAGTAGATTTTTACTTTACCTGCAACAAAACCGCTTATGTATATTTGTGTCTGCTTAAATACAGTTTATATTTGAATGCACGAGGAAATACACCTGCAAACGTTTTCACAGAATATACCATTATAATTTTGTCAAACAGCATGAACAAGAGCAGTCGATGTCAAAGAACAGTCACATACGTATTAATGGTTCGTGTCGGCAAATTGTGATATATGTACCGATAAACTTCAAAATGCATATGAAAAAGCGATCACAGTAATATAGTTTTGTCAAACAACCCGTGAAGGATCAGTCGATGTCCAAGGATAGTCAGGCAGAAGAAATGCTTTGTGTCGGCTAATATAAAGTGTTTGCCTTTCTTTGACGAGAATCTGAAATGGAACTGTCGATACCCAAGGATAGTCACTTACAACATTCGTGTCAGCTTATATAAAGATTTGGTTTATATTTCAAGAGCATTAGCCGGCTTTGAAGATTTGCTGTGATACCAGCCAAACCACAACCTGTTGGCATAGTCTTCATCTCCATATAACACCGCATATATATATCGTCAGTTTTGCACGTAACTGCCGAAATTGCTCAGGCCGGTTCATGTGAAAATATACCAGTCGATTCAGGATTCGATGAATGAAGACAACCAATTATGAATAAAGTGTCACTGGTAAACCGTCCTTATTTACAAATATTTTAGAGTACCGTCTGGATAGACCAGAGATTGATATGAGTTACCAGTATTATTCTGAAATGTTGTACAACTTGCCCCTCTGCAAAACTCGATTACGGGTTAACTGCTCAAAAGCACGCACACAAAATACAAAGTGGAAATAGACTCTGCAGGAGAACATAGACTTGGTTACTATGACCAGCTATTAGATCATGACATTTAAGGTGGCAGGGTCGTTTCTGTAAACAGCGATCATCCACGTTCAGGCGAAAACAGATGTCACGTTTCCGTGAATGTTTATATTAAAACCAGACTGTCTGCGGCCTACTGTCTGGGTTTTGCATTGTTCTTTGGATACATACTTTCGGCTTTTTCTCTGCCTTGAGAAAGCGGTGCACAGACACCCAAATAGTCCCTCTGATTAACATCATATTAGGCCCCGAATTCAAATCAAGCTTTGAGCGAAATCGAACACATTTCATACTCCAAACACCTACCACTGGCCTTCATTTATTATTCGTCACAACAGTGGCAGAAACAAATGAAAACAAATTCTTCTCTGGCAGAGGTTGCCTAAAACAGTCAATGGAATGGGGATTTTTCTGTTAATACGCAAACGTGAAAGAATTACATTTGATAATAGCGGGAAAATTATTTAAGCTAGGATTAAATGAAATGAAACCATAAAGTATGAAATGATATTATCCAATAATAAAACAACTGAGCATTTAGTGCGGGATATAATTTAATGCGGGATATACTTACCACGAACATCCGTCTACCTTTGCTACATGTGACGTCATTGCTTCCTTTTAGATCTAACCTACATAGTTACCAATGAAGAACAATCTGTCAATTCGCAAATTTGGGTGATTAACTTCTGAAAATAACTGGGAAACTATTGAAGCTACGTTGAAATGGTTCAAGTATAGCCGAAAGAGCTGCTCCCGGACAATATACTGCAACAAACTGCATGGCTGTACCTCCCATAGTACTTGAGTTGTAGCCTGTACAAGATACGTGCCGTTTTTGACAAAATTCAAGATGGCCCAACCACGTGACCTAGGAGCACAAGTTTTACATATTCGTGATCGCCAAATCATATAACATATATTTCATAACTTTTCCCGCCAAAATCCGTCACTTGAAAATTCGACCATTTTGATTGGTCGATGGCGGCCATCTTTTTTAACAGATGAACTTTATGAGTCATAAAAAGGGAGAACTCTGTCCATTGATCATGTGTACCAAGTTTCACAACGATCGGAGCAGCGGTTTCAGAAGAGAAGATCAATGAAGGTATGGAGCTAAATCCAATATGGCCGCCAAACCATTCAGCCAATCGAAAATATTTGCTTTCAGTACAACAGACCATGGCCTTCCCGACATATCGCAGTGACCTAGAAATCCGTATCTATCAGGGTTCAAGAGAATAAGCCGTTGCAAAATTGGCAAAGTTTTTCACAAAATTCAAGATGGCGGCCAAACCACGTGACCTAGGAGCAAAATTTTTGCATATTCGTGATCACCATATGGCAATGCATATATGTAGCCACTTTCCCCGTCCAAATCCGTCACTTCAAAATCCGACCATTTTGATTGGTCGATGACGGCCATCTTTTTCAACGGATGAACTTTTTAAATCTAAGCCTGAGAGAACTCTATTCATTGGTCAAGTGTACCACGTTTCACAGCGATTGGTCTAGCGGTTTCCGAGATGAAGATTGTTGAAGATTTCAACTAAATCCAACATGGCCGCCAAACCGTTCAGCCAATCAAAAATATTTGCTTTCAGTGCAACAGAACATGGCCTTCTCGATATATTGCAATGATCTAGAAATCTGTATCCATCAGGGTTCAAGAGAATAAGCCATTGCAAAATTTGTAAACTTTTTCACAGAATTCAAGATGGCGGCCCAACCACGTGACCTAGGAGCAAAATTTTTGCATATTCGTGATCGCCATATGGCAGTGCATATATGTAGCTACTTTTCCCGTCCAAATCCGTCATTTGAAAATCCGACAATTTTGATTGGTAGATGGCGGCCATTTTTTTCAACGGATGAACTTTTTAAATCTAAATGTGAGAGAACTCTATTCATTGGTCAAGTGTACCACGTTTCACAGCGATTGGTCTAGCGGTTTCCGAGATGAAGATTGTTGAAGGATTTGAACTAAATCCAACATGGCCGCCAAACCGTTCAGCCAATCAAAAATATTTGCTTTCAGTGCAACAGAACATGGCCTTCCCGATATATTGCAATGATCTAGAAATCTGTATCTATCAGGGTTTAAGAGAATAAGCCATTGCAAAATTTGTAAACTTTTTCACAAAATTCGAGATGGCGGCCAAACCACGTGACCTAGGAGCAAAATTTTCGCATATTCGTGATCGCCATATGACAATGCATATATGTAGCCACTTTCCCCGTCCAAATCCATTATTTGAAAATCCGACAATTTTGATTGGTCAGTGGCGGCCATCTTAATTTACGGAGCAAATTTTTAAACAGCGATCTGAGAGCCCCAGACCCGTTGATAATGTGTACCAAGTTTCGAGTCAATCGGTCCAGTGGTTCCAGAGCAGACGATCTTGAAAGGTTTTAGGGTTAATCCAAGATGGCCGCCAAAGCGTGTGGCCAATCAGCTTCTTCTTTTGGTATGCATTAGATCTCACGTTCCTCAATAACTGTGTGAAGTTTCAACTTCATCGGTTGAACAGCGGCTGAGAAAATTTTGCCACAAAATCCGGTGGAAGAAGAAAAATAATAATAATAATAATAAAAACTAGACACTGTGGACAGTGACCCGGTCTTCCCATTCCTAAATTTGAGCTCAAACGAATAATAACTGAGATACTGAACATGAAAGCCTTGAAGTTGGATCCGAACCCACAAGCTCGCAGGGTTATTACGTTGGCTATACATACCACTCCTATATCCGTAGGAACGTGTCACTGTGCATTATAAAAGGGATTCCAATCAAAAATATTTGACACTGTAGAATAAAATGCTACAACTTAGAGGTCCATATCTAGTAACGTTCGAAAGCTATAGCGGTGCAAAGATAGGCTGAGTTTTCCACAATTAATATATTCGGCTATTACCCTATCACTTCCGTCATATAACACGACATTAATTTAATTGCGTACCCGAGATGCCTGGACTGGTACAGCCGAAATATGAACCCACTATACTTTAGTTTGGTGTGACGGGTTATATACAGGTCTTCACAGTCACCTCATTCATGTAACACAACGTTAATTTATTTGCGATGGCTCGTTGAATCGGCTGACACAGTCGGAACGGGATGTCTTAAAAGCTAATTTGGTGAGTCGGGTTTCATACAGAATGCTCATGTAGTCTCACTGTCAATTTCAAACACTCGACCGTCAACATCGATCGTGTAAGTTGTATCCCAATGAAACGGCCTATTCACATAGCCCACGACCCGACAACCGCTCGAACGTAATTCGTTGTGTAACCCGTACACCAATTGTCAATCTATGCTGGAGGGTTTCCATATATTCAGTCCTTTATGTATCGCGTAGCCATGATAAAGTGGTCACGTTAAACGATTCTTGAATGAACGCAGAAGATGTAAGCAATTGCCGCTCAGCTGTTTGCCTTTGTGCAAAGTGTGTTATTTTTGTGCTGGAAGCAATTTATTCCCCCGTAATAAACGAACGAAACAAGTTACTGACCATCATCTGATCGAAATGCGCGATCGTTCAACTATAGAAAAAAAAGAGAAAAAAGAATACTGGCTAAGGTAGGAATCGAACCATGGCCCTTGTGGTTAGGAAGCAGACGTCCAAACCACTCGGCCATGTTGACTAACGTGTCAGAAAGGAGTAGAATAACATATAGAAAAGTTCGATACACGAAAACAGCCTTATAGCGTGTGTAAAGTGAGAAACACTATTATTGACATATTTCAAAAAGTATTAATTCTACTGCTTCGAAATTTTGCACACCGACAGACATATATATTCGCTCGATGTCCTGTGAATATGGTGCGGATCGGAGTTGTAGTTTCGCCATGGCATCAAAAACTTAAAAATTTCGAATTTTGTCAAATATCTCCTACACTTTCTGGTACCTTTTTTCCTGTTCTACTTCTTTTCTGTGACGTCATTTAAAGACCTATATTTATATGCAAATTTCAAGTCCGGGCGAGGAATAGTTTTCTCATTAAAGCCCTTCAAGTGTGAAAATGTAAAGGGCCATTACTCTGGAACAAAGGTCAAGGTCAGGTCAACATTTGTATGACTTCATTCCTGAGTGATGGGGAACATCTGTGCCGAATTACAGATTCCTAGTCCTTATATTTTTCGCAGAAATCAAGTAAATCACTTTTAGTATCAGGTGATATTGAAGGTCAAGGTCACATCGGATCGTTTTCTTTTTACTGTGAAACGAAAGACCATCGAAGGTTCTTTCGTGAGTTGTAGTAAGATGGCTGCCAGTGACCTACTTTTCGAGTAAATGGAAGCCGTATTTTCGACATTCAAATGCATACTGTTCCAAAGGTCAAGGTCATGACCGACATCTGACAATCTAGATCAACTCAGGATGTCACGCGTGTCAACTGACCCAGTTGGCAGACTGATCGCATCAGCCGTTCGAGTGTCGTCCATCAAACTTTGACCTCATATGGGCACGATTCTAGAGGTCAAAGGTCAAATTCAAGGTCATATTATTTTAGGACATGGAAGTCTTCATAAATGCTGCAAGACTCACCTCTGTAACTTCCGCTATTATGAAATGGCAGGTTGCACAAAATAGATAAAGGGACACAACTCCTTTACCCTGTTACGTAACACCCTGAATTAGAAACGGGAGCATGGCCATGCATAAAACTTACGAACCGTAAAGTTTCCCACAGATACGTTGTACAATGTATCCTGCAATCCTCCGACAAGAAAAGCATTGCCAGGGGAGAGAACTCGGAACCTGCCGTCATGACCTACTTATTTTATGATTAAATATGTTGTAGATTATATCAAACATCTACATTCTAGATCTCCGCTGCTCGCTCTTAGCCGTTCGCCCTATATTCGCATTGGCAGTTTTGACTTTACTGCCCTATAAATCAATAGGTCAAGGTCAAGGTCACTTTTGGAGACAAATATGCACATCTTCAGACTGAGATGTAAACGTGTGCCGAATATCTAAGCTCTATCTCAAAGGCTTCATGTCGTATTTCCGAAAAGAAAAAAGTGCTTGGAATAATAAGAATAATAATAATAATAAACAGAATAACAATAGGTCTATTCCATTAGAAATGGAAAGACCTAATAATACCAATAATAAGAGGTTTGCACGCCTCTGGCTTGCAACCCTAATAATAATAATAATAAGAACAATACCAATAATAAGAGGTTTGCAGCCTCTGGCTTGCAACCCTAATAATACCAATAATAAGAGGTTTGCAGCCTCTGGCTTGCAACCCTAATAAGGCCCCCTAATAAATGAATTTAGAGCTTCAAAAAACACTTTTTCTTGGTCAACAACACGTGGGAAACACGTTTCTGACCTTTGTTTTCGCCCTAGACGGCTCCTTCATCAAAATCAAAATGTTAGTACGTTGAAATAGGTACAGAAAACTGTCCCTGGAGTCCAGACTATGACTTGATTGGAGAAAGTTGAGCTGGGAAATTAGTCGCCCGGAGATAGCGCTTCTCACAGTCTGCTTTTGTTAAGTATAGTTTCAGTCATAAGCTCAGACCTACTCAAATGTCACGTTCTACCATACCTCTGAAACTAATTATGCGATCATGCTGAAATTTTACAGTCATCATAGCAGTTATGCAGCGAGTATGTATGCCAAATTTCAGAATAATCCGGCTCGTCCTTCGTGTAATATTACACAAATGTACTTCTCAAATTAGGTGATGTTCGGCATTGTCTGAAAATTTGACAATTTTGATTCGTCTATAGCGGCAAAACTATTGAAGCTACGTAACAATGGATGGCATACTTCCGAAAGAGCTACTTCTGGACAATATAATGCAACAAAGCGCAAGGCTGCACCACCTATAGTTCCCGAGTTATAGCCCTTACAAGATGTGTTCAGTTTCTGACAAAATTCATGATGGCGGCCAAACCACGTGACCTAGAAGGAAACTTTTAACATATTCGTGATCGCCGTATCTCAATGCATATATGTAGTCACTTTCCCCATCCAAATCCGTTATTTGAAAATCCGACAATTTTGATTGGTCATTGGCGGCCATTTTATTTTACGCAGCAAATTGTCGAGTCATAATCTGAGAGCCCCAGATCCATAGATCATGTGTACCAAATTTCGAGTCAATCGACCAAGCGGTTCCGGAGAAGAAGATCTTTGAAGAAATATTTTTTTGGAGGGTAAATCCAAGATGGCCGCCGGGGCTTTTGACCAATCGGTTTCTTCTTTTGATATGCATTAGATCTCACATTCTCCAATATATGTGTGAAGTTTCGACTTGATCGGTTCATCGGTTCTCGGGATACTATTGACACAAAATTCGGCGGAATAATAATAATAATAATTGGAGCTGCGAGCAGCATCGAGCCGGGGACCAGGTCTACACAGTGCCTAGTATCCAGGCCTATGCCGGAATGTGACCGCCAATTGCCTTCACAAAATATCTCAGCAGCCTTGTAATCAGGTTCAAGAGAACAAACGCTTGCAATATGGATAAGGTTTATCACAAAATTCGTGTGTTCATATTCCAACAACTTTGATTGGTCGATGGTGGCCATCTTTTTTAACGGATGAAGTTTTTATCTCTAAGAATGAGAGAACTCAATCCATTGATCATGTGTACCAAGTTTCACAACGATCGGAGCAGCGGTTTCAGAAGCGAAGATCGTTGAAGGTTTGGCGCTAAATCCAATATGGGCGCCAAACCATTCAGCCAATCGAAAATATTTACTTTCAGTGCAATAGACCATAGACTTCCCGATATATCGCAGTGACCTAGAAATCCGTATCTAGCAGGGTTCAAGAGAATAAGCCGTTGCAAAATTGGCAAAGTTTTTCACAGAATTCAAGATGGCGGCCAAACCACGTGACGTAGCAGCAAAATTTTTGCATATTCGTGATCGCCATGTCCTATAACATATATTTCATAACTTTTCCGGTCAAAATCCGTTACTTGAAAATTCGACCATTTTGATTGGTTGATGGCGACCATCTTTTTTAACCGATGAACTTTATGAGTCATAATGTGGGAGAACTCTGCCCATTGATCATGTGTACCAAGTTCCACAACGACCGAAGCAGCAGTTTCAGAAGAGAAGATCGTTGAAGGTTTGGCGCTAAATCCAATATGGCCGCCAAACTGTTCAGCCAATCGAAAATATGTGCTTTCAGTGCAACAGACCATGGCCTTCCCAATATATCGCAGTGACCTAAAAATCCGTATCTATCAGGGTTCAAGAGAATAAGCCGTTGCAAAATTGGCAAAGTTTTTCACAGAATTCAAGATGGCGGCCAAACCACGTGACCTGGGAGCAAAATGTTTGCATATTCGTGATCGCCATGTCCTATAACATATATTTCATAACTTGTCCGGTCAAAATCTGTTACTAGAAAATTCGATCATTTTGATTGGTTGATGGCGGCCATCTTTTTTAACCGATGAACTTTATGAGTCATAATGTGGGAGAACGCTGTCCATTGATCATATCTACCAAGTTTCACAACGACCAAAGCAGCGGTTTGAGAAGAGAAGATCGTTGAAGGTTTGGAGCTAAATCCAATATGGCCGCCAAACCATTCAGCCAATCGAAAATATTTGCTTTCAGTGCAACAGATCATGGCCTTCCCGACATATCGCAGTGACCTAGAAATTTGTATCTATCAGGGTTCAAGAGAATAAGCCGTTGCAAAATTGGCAAAGTTTTTCACAGAATTCAAGATGGCGGCCAAACCACGTGACCTGGGAGCAAAAATTTTGCATATTCGTGATCGCCATGTCCTATAACATATATTTCATAACTTTTCCGGTCAAAATCCGTTACTTGAAAATCCGACCATTTTGATTGGTCGATGGCGGCCATCTTTTTTAACGGATGAGCTGTAAAAGTCATAATATGGGAGAACTCTGTCCATTGATCATGTGTACCAAGTTTCACAGCGATCGGTTCAGCGGTTTCAGAGGAGAAGATCTTTGAAGGTTTAAAGCTTAATCCAAGATGGCCGCCAAGGCATCTGACCAATCAGAATTAACTTAGTTCATTGATTACATCTCATCCCCCAGAACATATCCTGAAAGTTTGGGCTTAATCCGTCAGCTCGTTTCTGAGATATCATCGACACAAAATCATGTGGAATAATAAGAATAATAATCCGAACGATTTCAATAGGGGACCTAGGTCCTCCAGACCTGGTCCCCTAATAATAATAATAATTGGAGCTGCGAGCAGCATCGAGCCGGGGACCAGGTCTACACAGTGCCTAGTATCCAGGCCTATGCCGGAATGTGACCGCCAATTGCCTTCACAAAATATCTCAACAGCCTTGTAATCTCTACCTATCAAGGTTCAAGAGAACAAACGCTTGCAATATGGATAAGGTTTATCACAAAATTCGTGTGTTCATATTCCAACAATTTTGATTGGTCGATGGTGGCCATCTTTTTTAACGGATGAAGTTTTCACGTTTAAGAATGAGAGAACTCAATCCATTATCATGTGTACCAAGTTTCACAACGATCGGAGCAGCGGTTTCAGAAGAGAAGATCGTTGAAGGTTTGGCTCTAAATCCAATATGGCCGCCAAACCATTCAGCCAATCGAAAATATTTTCTTTCAGTGCAACAGACCATGGCCTTCCTGATATATCGCAGTGACCTAGAAATCCGTATCTATCAGGGTTCAAGAGAATAAGCCGTTGCAAAATTGGCAAAGTTTTTCACAGAATTCAAGATGGCGGCCAAACCACGTGACCTAGCAGCAAAATTTGTCCATATTCGTGATCGCCATGTCCTATAACATATATTTCATAACTTGTCCGGTCAAAATCTGTTACTTGAAAATTCGACCATTTTGATTGGTTGATGGCGGCCATCTTTTTTAACCGATGAACTTTATGAGTCATAATGTGGGAGAACGCTGTCCATTGATCATATCTACCAAGTTTCACAGCGACCAAAGCAGCGGTTTCAGAAGAGAAGATCGTTGAAGGTTTGGAGCTAAATCCAATATGGCCGCCAAACTATTCAGCCAATCGAAAATATTTGCTTTCAGTGCAACAGACCATGGCCTTCCCGATATATTGCAGTGACCTAGAAATTTGTATCTATCAGGGTTCAAGAGAATAAGCCGTTGCAAAATTGGCAAAGTTTTTCACAGAATTCAAGATGGCGGCCAAACCACGTGACCTGGGAGCAAAATGTTTGCATATTCGTGATCGCCATGTCCTATAACATATATTTCATAACTTGTCCGGTCAAAATCTGTTACTAGAAAATTCGATCATTTTGATTGGTTGATGGCGGCCATCTTTTTTAACCGATGAACTTTATGAGTCATAATGTGGGAGAACGCTGTCCATTGATCATATCTACCAAGTTTCACAACGACCAAAGCAGCGGTTTCAGAAGAGAAGATCGTTGAAGGTTTGGAGCTAAATCCAATATGGCCGCCAAACCATTCAGCCAATCGAAAATATTTGCTTTCAGTGCAACAGATCATGGCCTTCCCGACATATCGCAGTGACCTAGAAATTTGTATCTATCAGGGTTCAAGAGAATAAGCCGTTGCAAAATTGGCAAAGTTTTTCACAGAATTCAAGATGGCGGCCAAACCACGTGACCTGGGAGCAAAATGTTTGCATATTCGTGATCGCCATGTCCTATAACATATATTTCATAACTTTTCCGGTCAAAATCCATTACTTGAAAATCCGACCATTTTGATTGGTCGATGGCGGCCATCTTTTTTAACGCATGAACATGAAAAGTCATAATCTGGGAGAACTCTGTCCATTGATCATGGGTACCAAGTTTCACAGCGATCGGTTCAGCAGTTTCAGAGGAGAAGATCGTTTAAGGTTTTGGGCTTAATCCAAGATGGCCGCCAAGGCATCTGACCAATCAGAATCAACTTGGTATATGCATTAGATCTTGTCCACCGGAACATATCCTGAAAGTTTGGGCTTAATCCGTCAGCTCGTTTCTGAGATATCATCGACACAAAATCATGTGGAATAATAAGAATAATAATCCGAACGATTTCAATAGGGGACCTAGGTCCTCCAGACCTGGTCCCCTAATAAGAACAATACCAATAATAAGAGGTTTGCAGCCTCTGGCTTGCAACCCTAATAATCCGAACGATTTCAATAGGGGACCTAGGTCCTCCGGACCTGGTCCCCTAATAATAATAAGAATAATCCGAACGATTTCAATAGGGGACCTAGGTCCTCCGGACCTGGTCCCCTAATAATCCGAACAATTATAAGAAGTCTTCCGACTTTCGTCGGAAGCCTAATTAGCCGACACGCAGCCCCTACAAGATAGTTTATAATACTGATTTCTATTGAATCTAGATATTTTATAATACTGATTTCTATTGAATCTATTTTCAATAGATTCTACATTCAATATAAATCAGTACGGTATTATAAAATATCTTGTAGGGGCTGCGTGTCGGACTAGTAGTAAATTGGCCTGAAACATGTCAAGGCTGAATAGCCTACGGATATAAAAAAAATAATTATTTTTTATTTTTGGTACTTTACTTTAGTTCCATACAAGAATACATATAGAAACATAAAAATATACATATACCAATGATTGTTAAAAACAATGCCATGTACAAACAAGATTATCACAATCCCCAGGCAAACATGCACATACGTACTGTGTATAGCTCTAACAATACCGAAGAAAAGTTAGTTGAGATAGGCTTAGTCTGTATCCAAGCTATATTAGCTACAGGGACAAGCAAATTAATGCTGCCAAAAGGTCCACTGTATTGGGCCACTACTACCTCGAACTTAAATTGAGGTCCAACTCCACACATCCCTCTGGTCACAAACACATTGCCAAGCAGAGCGATGTGTGGAGTCGCATCCCAATCGACGAGGGTGCAATAGTTTAATATTCATGCTCAAGCCTGTGCAGCAGCATCTTCACAACGTCAAGGTTTCTATTTGTGAGCCAAACATAGACATACCCCTGGTTTTAGCGAGGATGGTGCGGCAGGGGTGCTGACTAGCTGCGATGTTCTCTCTTGCAACATTTCGTAAATAAACTGTCCAATTTTGGGGGACAGATGATTAGGTGGGTTGATAAAAAATAGAATTTTTCTTGATCTGTTAAATGTCTGAAAGTGTTGTCGATCGACTTGTATAATATATTTCGCAGTTTTTTTTACCAGAAAATCCAGAATGGGATAGTTTACCATGTCAAAATTGTAGTCAACTCTTTTGTCGTAAAGTCGACGAGAGAGAAGGCCCGCTTCATTTTATAGAGATATAGATCTAAATATGATGTGCCGTTAGGGCTATCTGTAGTTTCATTCAGATCCAGTGAAGGTGGATAAATATCCTTCACTGCGTCAGTTATATAGCGATTATCCACCGCGAGAAGATGGTGAATGAGAAGGAAAGGGCTTTGAATGGATCAGTTTTTGAAAGCGCGTGCATATAGTCATATTCATAAGAGAACAGATATAGGTCAGCCAATAGGGGTGCACAATTAGTACCCATTGGAATATCTATATGCTGTTGATATTTAGGGTTGCAAAATTTCAAGTAGATATAATTAATGAGAAATTCAAGCAAATCTATCAACAAAAAAACATCCCATGTATGATATCCTTTTTATGTAGTAGAGCTCACGAGTGCTTAATGGCTTCTCACTTTAATATATCGGGGATCAGTTTTCTAGAACCCAGATGCTATTAATGAACTTGGACTGCCAATAAGGTCTCGATGAGAAATTGTAGTATAGAGAGTCGAGAAATCCCATGTGGATATATGTCTGTACGGTATTTGACATTTAGCATCAAGTTCTTCTGTAAAATATTTTGGATTCTTCAATATCCACATACATTCAACGCCAGGGTTTCTAGAAATAGTGGCGCAATATCTTTTCCAAAATGCCTTTACCTTATGAAGGGCCCTCGTCAACAGGGTAAAAAGAAGCTTGGTGGTGCAGCTCCTGGAACCAGCTATGAATCTAGCTTTGTATGATGATTTATGCATTTTGGGAGTCCAGTACACTTTTGCTATAACGTTATGAGTGGTTCTTTGTCCAGCACCTGGTAATAGTAATATTTACATATGAATATTATATTATTTGGAGATTTGTCTGTTAGGACTATGACGAATTTACTCTGGATATTTGCTAGAAGGCTTAACGATGGGCGTTACGGGTGTCACTGCATTTTGATGAATTAGTGGCAATTCTATGGGATATCTATACCCATCAAAGATTCTGAGCTATTTCTCACCACGACCGCACTGCGGTGAGCAAATGGTTAGAGTGTCGGCCTCGTAAGCGGTAGGTGTAACGGACGGGGATTTTTAGGCGCTACCGGGATTCGATCCGGGGTCCTCTTACTTGCCACACCAGCGCTCTACCAACTGAGCTAAAGGAAAATTCCCTCTAGCTGTAAGTTAGTACAAGCACTGGTACAAGTGCCTCCCGTTACACCCCTCCCCGCCTAAATCCTCTCCCCATCCGAGACAACCCAATTTCTCTGGTCCAGAGCCCCACGCTCCATGAACCAGTGGTCACGGCACCAATGTAACGGACGGGGATTTTTAGGCGCTACCGGGATTCGATACGGGGTCCTCTTACTTGCCACACCGGCGCTCTACCAACTGAGCTAAAAGGAAATTCCCTCTAGCTGTAAGCTAGTACAAGCACTGGTACAAGTGCTTCCCGTTACAGTAGGAACTGAGTTTAATACCAGGCCGGGTCATAACAAAAACTTGAAAACTTGTTGCTTCCTGGCTTACACTCAGCATCAGGAGGATAGAAGGACTGGTCCGCTCGTGGTCAGTATAATGTGACCAGTTTTGTTGCTTTTTTTTCAGAACAAAATCTAGTTTTGCATGTAACCCACTACCGGAAGTGACTGACCTTTGAACCCTATACTTCGACATTCCCGGAGATTACCGGACATATCAATTAACATTGAAGTGACTGAAGGTATCTGGGGCCTCATTGACCTTTTCGGAAATTAATGATATGCAAGGAAAGGTCAGTAAGGCGCCAGATCACCTTTCACTACTACTCTGGCTACCTCCCTTTCTAACCCAGCCTGGATGTTCAAAACCATTCTAAAAATAGAGGCTTATCCAACATTGTTTAGAATCTTACATTTGTCCCCACAGGCGATCGCCACCTTCGGCACGTTCCGCCTAGAGACATCGTCCCAACGCACGTTTTCTTCACCAACTGCGGTTATAGCTATGTTTATTAGCCGTATAGAGTAAGATGCCTAGGCCTTTGGTCTGGCTGGCGATCTATTCATACAGGCTTTAGTCTGGCTATAGCGACCTTTCCCGACCAAACTGTATGAAAACCCCATTATTTGTTGGATTGGATTCCTTTGTGGAATAATTTTTGTAGATCTTATAGACGTTAGCTACCGTAGTTGACTTGTATTTACCGGAGCTCGATTTCGTCTATGATCAATATGCGGTTTGGATGGGTAATATTTAGAGAGAGGGACTTCAAAATCACAGTTACTGCATTTCACAGTTGGCCCGTGCACGTCATACCTATGCATATATAGTGGTTTCATCTGGATCTACGAGGGCAGATGGAACACTCCCAGCTCTGGAAATTCCCGTATATACGCATCTTTACTCTATATGATGAAAGAGCTGCTCAACCATATCTGATCCAGCACCGCTCGGTGAGACTACTACAAGTTTGTTGAGCCAGTTTGGTGTCGAATCGCTATATCGTTTAGAGTCAGTTGTGATGCAACACTTTAGATTGCAACCAGAGTGCTTCTCATGTCTTGTAAATGTGTTGGTAAGGGGCCATCTATTTAGTAAGTACGCAAAAACCCTCCTGGACGACACGTACAGTACCGGTTGCCCCCCTCTCCCTGCGAACGTACGTCATGAAATTCCACTCCTCACAAATTTAAGTTCACGTCAGTACTTCTCAGTAATTGGCACCTTTACACGGTGAATCTTTATTTATCTTCAATTATTTCACGTTTATTTACTGTTAGGTATTAGGTTTCCTGCTCAGTACAACTTTGACATTAAGAATACAAACGCTTTAACAGGTGACTTTGTCTAGAACATTTCTGTACCCTGTGTCAGTTCGAAGTTGGAATGTCAAGGTCGGCAAAGGTCGCCAACATTCGCGACTGCCGAGCAACATTCGACGGAGCAAGCGGATTATCTCCCAAGAGGTTGTGAATGGGTCGAAAAATAGTACATAGGCCAAGGGCATAATCTTGAATTGGTAAATGCCAGAGGCTATGGTGAAAGCAGTTTTCTCAGCACCTTGTGGATCGAGCTCAACTCATAAAATATCCACTCTTGAGGTCCAGCATAGAAAATAATTTTGAGCCTCGTAACATATCTAGAGTCAAGCGACACGCCAACACACTGTGTGATTGTTGTCTACTGTCGAAGTTCCATCTCCCATACGGAGGTTACAGTTGTGTCCATGTGAACCAGCAACACAAGAACATCTGTTTAGGCAAGGAGAATAATTTGTGTGGTCATGTCCGGAAGTAGCTTAACGGTCATGGTAGCTTTATTTACAGAATATCATGTCTGGCTGTCATCACTGGAAACTATTAATCGTTCCTCTCTTGTAGGAAACCATCTTGTATTTTTCATATTTTCTATTTCATACATATTTGGTATTGGTGCTGCCATGTGAAATAGGTCTTTCGATTATTGGCGTGAAAATTCTTTTATGGACGATAGCTGAATATTGTCGAACCTGACGCTTGATATGGTGGCTTATCCCACCATCTGCCAGTTTGATGTGACCACAGCCATATTCCAATGGAGGTCGAATCTCGGCTGTTATAGAGAATTATTACTACGGTCTAGTTAATTTGACTATATCTCTACAGCAAATATAGGTGTATGTATGGAGCTTTCATCATATCACTTGGAATGTACCAGTTAAGGGTCCAGTTTTTGTCAGTTGGCTATAAATGTACTGGAAATATACAGAATGTATGAAACTTGTATGCATCATGGCACTTTGAACGATATAACTAGTTTCTCATGATGTTTTTATATGAAGGGTCCAGTTTAAGTTATTTGACTATATTTGTATCTAATACCACTCAAGCCATTTATAGGGGGCCAGATGTCCACTTGAACGGCTAAAATAAAAGCGGGACTGAGATACAAATCATCACAGAGATCATTTTTGGTTCTGGTGATGTTTTTAGGGGTCATATGACTTCCTGTCAATATGCCGACATCTTTAATCCACCACCTTTATATGATGCGTTTAATTTTTATCTGTATACATGGTACATGGCGAGATTCTGCTGGTGGGCATTTCGTCCTCGAGGCTTGCCCTCCGTACAAATCAGCTTGTGACTAATATTTTCCCAGTTTGGCCGTTTCTTCTACCTAACGGTAACATAGTTCATCACTTGCCATCAGAAGATGGATAGGGCTATTGCATCCTTGCTCTTGGATATTTGTATCTAATACCGCTTAAGCCGGTGCTAGGGGCCATGTGAGCAGGTCATTCAAGATGTCCACATGAGTAGCTACAATAAAAACTCGACTGAGATACAAATCGTCACAGATGTCATTTGTGGTTCTTGATATGATCTCAGAATATTGTCCTGTGGGGTCATATGACTTCTTGTCAGTACACCGGCATCTTTTCCCCCCATCACCTGTATATGTTGCGTTTAATTGTTTCTTGTATATGACGAGATCCTGCTGGTGGAGGTTTCGTCCTGGAGGCTTTCCCACTCTACAAAACATTGTGATTGTAGTTCGTGACTGTGGTTAACATGGTGGAGAATGAAGCGCTTGGTTCGTGTCAGGCCTCACAGACTTGCGTTCTGAATAAGAACTTACATTCTACTAATATTTTCTCCGCTTGGGCCGTCTCTTCTATCTAATGACCACATAGTTCATCACTTTCCATCAGAAAATTTCTGCTCCCTTTTCATTCTGTTGTCTGTGGAGCATGCTTTGTAGTTTCCAAATACAGCCACACGCCCAAAGTCAATAACCAACATGCCCGGCTATGTTCGCTGACGAGAGAGTCTTCCTAACTTTAAGTATATTATTACGGGTTCCCCTGACATTAGAATTGGAACTATCTACTTGATCACTTCTCTTTTCATTTGGGATACAATCAGGTATAAAGAAATGTCTAGTTTTCCATCTCAGATGATCCGATCTTCCCCGGAGTCATTGTAGTCGTTGCTGTCGTCGTTGTTACTTTGCCATTCACAAATTCGATACGGTACGAACTTGCCCATACTAAATTCTAATGTAGAGTAGAACTACATAGTTTGCGAAGCGCCATATGCACAACCGTACACATGGTTGCAGTCATCTTCAGTGATAAATTATAATCTAATTGGATCACATGGCCTACAC
Source organism: Hanleya hanleyi (assembly GCA_036873755.1). NCBI lineage: Eukaryota > Metazoa > Mollusca > Polyplacophora > Lepidopleurida > Hanleyidae > Hanleya > Hanleya hanleyi. The sequence continues at coordinate 22,144 of JAVTVY010015212.1, read as the reverse complement.
AGAAAGTTCTAGGGGGATACTTGGATTATGTCAGCAACTGCTGGCGAAACCCTTTACAATGCCGATTCCTGGCTTTATGTCTATCCGGATCATTGGAAACTGTTGACCGCTTCTCTCTTGCAGGAAACTAACCTATGTTTATGTATACTAGGATTGCCTTCTAGAATTTGAAGCTAATGCTCTTTGGATTATGGATGCGGATATTCTTTAACGGATGACGGCTGAATTATGAATGACGGACCAGACGCTTGTAATTTGAGCGTATCTTCTTATAACAGAGCATATCTTTAACGCTGCCATTTTATAGCGCTGTTCCACTAAAGTATCATCCCGTAGGCAGACATGACACCTCAGTCAGTCACATTATAACGATATCGAACGAACCAGTCCTTGATCTATCCTCTTAATGCTAAGCATAAGTGAGGAAGGAACGAGTTCCATTATTCAAGTCTTTGGTATGATCCGGCCAGGGACTGAACCCAGTACCTACCGCTTACGAGGCAGATGCTCTAGTGCGGTTGTATTTTAAAGATATCACATTATGTCAACAAGACAATGCGGGCTGGACTATGGAATATTAATACAATACAGAAAAGAGGGAAATAGACCAATCAATGCAATTTATGAACACGCATCATATGTGACTTAAAATGTTCATGTAGTTGGCTCATTTCAGCCCTATTATTCTACAAAGTGTAGGTGTTCATGGCCGTCGCCAGGATTTCTTGAGAGGGGGAGAGAGAGAATCAAGGTTTAACGTCGCCCACGAGAGTGGGTCATTTCCTATGCTTACTTATTGGAGAGCTCAGTAGTTTGCTGTCCAAAATCCGGAAATAACGTAAGGGCTCTGATGAAGCCCGGCGCACACGACAGCATGAAATCGCAAGCAACAAGATATTTGGACACCGGCGATTTTGGATCCTTGTTCTGCTTTGCCCGCACACGAGGGGACAGTGTTGGGACTCTGCATGATATTTGGACGTCGGCGATTTTGGATCCTTGTTCTGCTTTGCCCGCACACGAGGCGACAGGGTTGAAATTCTGCATGAGCTATCATCACATGATATTCACCTCGCTTTTGATTGGCTGAAGTTTGCGGCAACAGGATACAAAGTTTCCCGCTCACCGCACGCGAGTAACTTCTGTCGCCGGCGCAAATTTATCCGGAGATTCTGTAGCCGAAATATTAAACACGCTGAAACTTTGGATCCTGTTGCTTGCGATAAAATATCCTGTTTCCACTTCCCGCACACGGGACGATTTTCGAGATTCAGTCGCACGCGTTCAAATATCCGGTTGCTTGCGAGTGCAGGCGCTCGTGTGTGCTGGGCAAGGGTTTTGGGTTCGGAGAGGGGTCATTCGCATCCATGGTGTTGGCTGGCTGCATCACAGCTACAAATACAGATTTTGATCCATTTGCACGGCGATTTCAGCAGGACAAGTTAAATCCATGAAGAAAATTGAAGTTTTGTCACTGTTAGGTTCATGCAGACTCACTGTTGTTTTTCCAAGACGAGTTTCAGTCAATGTACATATCCACATTATTTCAGAATCAACACAAGGGGTGATTTTAAATATAAAATATCGAATTCCCCAATCGACATCAGGACCCAACTGCAACTGAGGGTTTTTTTTCATAACTTGGGGAATTGCCGTTCAGAACTAGGTGACCACAGAGTCGATGAATTGGTAAGGGAGGGCAAATTGAGAAATATAAGCTCTAGAATATTGATTATAAGAGTATCACAGACAATCTGACAATACAGGGACCATTACAAATGTTCTCAGTTTACAGCTTGACATCTTCAGGAAATCAACAGTAAAATAGCAGCCAGTAAAGCCAATTCAGAACTGGACTTTCCTGGTAAAAGAGGAGACCATCATGCCGTAATAACTGGGATGATGGTTTACAAAGAGTTCTGGCTGCCAGGAGAAGGACCCAGCAGACGCCAGTAGTCCCTGCAACATTACTAATCCAGTATAACCACATGACTTAGCCCTGTCCACATACTGAGCGGCTGTTTTCAATAAGGCATCAGCGTCAAATGTCGATGCCCATGTCCCACATGCCTGAAATGAAGAAATGTGTCTGTATTTAATATAGTATATAAAGAGCGCATCCAGTTTTTCAAGATATCACAGGTTTGCAGTCTAATATCGCTCAATGAAATGTAAAATGGAAATACTGCTATGAATATGAAGACGAAAGCTATGCCTCCGCATGTTTCTGATTATATATTGCCTATTGCCAGTACATACTGATTCGGATGATCAGCATGTCATTGTGTGGGTTTAATCCTCGCCTCCGGAACTCACCGATCAAATTTCAAAGTTACACCTCTACAAAAATTGACAATTTAAATTCGTGTGTGAGAAATGAACATCGATCTCCCTGAAAAAAAACCTCTTTGATCATGATGCCGGTGACATCAGCTGTCAAAATTACTCGGCTATCAACATCTAAATTAACTACGGTACTGACATCTGGATGCAAAATTACCCCAGGAAAAAGTGGTTACCACCCGTTAAACTGATATACCAGAGCAAACAGGCGAAGTCAACTGTTGATTGAGATATGATTTGACTGGGTTCGCGAAGATGACTATGGATACTCACTTTGTCGAAGGGTTCTGAAGCATTAGAGTAACCATATGGACCATCTTTGGAATGGGTGTGTGCCAGATCAGCACTAATTATAATGACAACTCTCTTGTCTAAACTCTCAAGGAAGGTGTACAAATCCTGTCCTTTAAAAATACAAAGTGTCTGAATTAAATTGATTCAGTCAAGGAATAATATGCAATCGATACTTCGAGAGCACTTATGCACATATCAGTAGCATTCAAACAGGAGTATATAGTGAAGTTTTCAAGGATCCAACTGAAATTGCATCATTCAAGTCTTACCAAGAGGAAACAAGTTTCCCAATGATTTAGGGCCCTCCAATCCTCATTTATAAACCACAAGCCTAATGTAACGGACTGGTGTGTATTTCACAAACCTGTAATATATCAGATGATTGTGAGGCTGTTGAGATAATTTAACTTTGAAAACCCACCTAATTTCAGCAATTCTGGTATCATAGAAACATCTTCTGTATATCTCCTACTGGGCTGTGATAAGATGACAGTCTTTGTTTCACTTTCGCTTAACTTAGGTATAAAATGAAGAGGAATAACCTCGCCCCATCTGCAACAAAATAAAATGTCTGTTACCATAGATGAAAGTATTTTAAACAAAATGAATGACAACAGAGCTGCATATTGAAAATGCACTCATATTATGATGTCAGTTAATTTTCAGTGTTTCACAGTCTGTTTCTAATTCCCACCAAATAAAACTGAGGCTCAGTTTGAGGTGAGGAGTTTCATTTGATTTATGCCTTAAAACTGATGTGAAACACTCGTAAGACCCCACCCGCTGTGGATTTGTTTTTTGTCGAGTCTCGACATAATCCCCACACCAAATATTTCCAGGCGAAAATGTGGGAATATCCCACTAGTTTGGTTAAGACAAAAATGTAAATTAAACCGCCACATTCTGGGATATTTTTTTGACTAATTTAATCTCGCAAAAATTCCCCATATTCCCATCCTCCTGTGTACATATAATTTTAATTGACAATATTTGTTGACTGAATGCTGCCTTGTGGATACGTATGTAACCTTTTTTTCTTTCTGCCCGTCCCACTTTCCTGTCGAGCTAAAACTATTAAGTTTGACGAGTCCTAATCAAGGTAATCACTGGAAAACCTGTATTCGTTGAGTCAGTCAACCTAGGTTAAATTCTGGTATCCGGTATCAGTTGTGCAGGGGTCAAACGAAATCCCCCCCTCCCCCCAACCTCGGGCAAGGGTCGGGTATAGTGGGGGGTTACCTGGGGATTCACAACATGTTTACACCCCAGGGGGTGAGGCTTTCACAAGTTTTCAGTCCTCTTTATGTTGGGATTCAGTTAATATTTCTTTTACCTAGGGATGGGACATAAATTGTATTTGGTTGAGGTTTAGGTGGGGATTCACTTCGATATTTTGTTCCAGGGGGTAGGGCATTGAAGCATTTTAACAAATCTCATTTGCTACGTCCCCACTAAACCCCGGCCCGAGGTGGGGCTTGACTCCTGCATTATACCTCAACGGGAATGGATCACTGGCTTGGCCGGGTGGACCAAATGCACTCAAGCCACTGACATTACCAGTTAGTACATTCTGCATGGTCAGAGCAACCTCGCTGTCCATGCTCACAGACACGCTGTAACAACAAGAAGGACAGGCACAATTATCCGTGTCTGCGTAGCCGAAACCGCGGGGATTTAAATAAAGCACGAAATTTGTGTTGTCCGCGATTCCATGAGGTGTACTTAGAAATATGAGGTCTGGCTCTTGGTCCGCTATTTCTTTGCCAACCGCGATACAAGCTCTGTGCAGTTCCCACGCTTCTTGCTTGGCTGTCGAATTGGTCGTGTTGAAATGGGTTGGATCAAGCGCAATACCACCATGGGGCATAACATAAGCTGCGATTAAGCGTGAATTAGACGGTCTAACCAAAATAAACAATGTTGTCGCAACGAATATACTGCAGAGTTCAACAGAAATCCTTTTTCTGGCCCTAGCAGACGCCCCCATCTCGACCAAAATCCACATGATGATTTGTTTACAGAGGTAGTAATAACTAACTTCAGACACATAAGAGCGCTACTAAGAGTAGCGTCCCCTGATGTGATTTCGATTGTCTCCCTTCAATTGTGACCGGCTTCTCCAAACTGGCTTGTGACAGTTGAGTGATATTTGCAGATGCAGTCTCTGTTTCAGCAGTGAAACAAAGTTGAAAAATCGACCATAGAGGTGATTACACCCACAATAACTGCTGCTGCTGCTGCGGGAGACGTGAATCTCTACCATGCCATAACTGGTGCTGCTGGCGGGGGATGTGCATCTATGGTCGATGATATCTTATATCATTGATCAAGACGAGAGTATGATTTTGATAATGGACAAATGTTGTGATCATCATCCCCTGTATACACGGGGTCTATTATGACGGAAATGCCCACCTTCTTGACCCTCGATTTCAGGTGATTTTGAGGCTCCATAGGGATAATTTTAACGTCTGTAATTAATTTTTGATCGACGAATGGCCATTTAGTCTGCCATTTCTGTATTTTTATTCATGGCGGCCCATTTTCTCAAGTTAATGAAGGTCCAATAGGGCGCAAAGGTAATAATAAGTGCGCCATGGAGATGTTTGATTTACCAACAGGGAAATGTATTTGTCGTCGGCATAGCGCTGAGGGAAGGGAGACGCTATGAATCTTAGCTAGCCCACAGTGATATGTTGGGTGTGTTGTGGTTGTTGTTGGTGAAGAAAAATGTTAGAGGAAATAGTCAATATTTGATTGAAGAAATAAGGGACAGCTATCCTTAATGAAGGTCCAATAGGGCGCAAAGGTAATAATAAGTGCGCCATGGAGATGTTCGAGTTACCACCAGGGAAATGTATTTGTCGTCGGCATAGCGGTGAGGGAAGGGAGACGCTATGAATCTTAGCTAGGGACGGGTCAAAACTTATCGGAGGGGGGTCGGGGCATTGAAAAAATATTGGTAAAAAAAGTTCCACCCCACGCTTCAAGTGACCTTTAAAAAAGTTATTGCTATCAAGAGTCCTAAAAAAAGTTCTGAACCCCCCCCCCCCCCTTCTCACTGAGGCCTTAAAAAACTCAAGACTTCCCCCCTCCGCCACTGAGAAGTAAATTCACAGAAGTCAATACAGTTGTATATATTTAATGGTATATTATTTACAGGGGCCGCGGAACGGAAGTCCAATCTTAGATAGCACCAGTCCAGCATTTAACATGGCCGATATAGAGTTCAGCCCCCCCCCCCCCCCCTACTTTCAAACGTGCTCCGAGGCGCCTGATTTAAGCAATAAAAAAACCAGGAGGTTGTACAGTAAATGGTGCATTAACTCATCATTCCTTTGAATATTAGTTAGCTTGGAGCCTTCCAGTAATTCAAAGCATGCAAATGACAGGTACAGGTATTTGTACAGTGGACATATCATAATCATGCCACAATAATTCAACTCGAATCAATCCCACCGTACTCAGTGTAATGTACAATGGACATATCATAATCATGACAAAGCAATTCAACTCGATTCAATCCCACCATACTCAGTTTATCTGTGTGTAATCATAATACCGATACGTTGGTTTGTAACTGTAATAAAATGTGAACATGAACCGTGCAAAGCACAGAGAACCCATCGGACTTGGAGGTAATTGGATAGGACCCTTGTAGATGAAGAAACGTTTGATGGCAACAAGAAAATGGTGACAAATTGAAAGCTTAACCTAGTGATCCGGAGAACATACATATGCGATACAAGTTTGGGTTTTCAGTAAATATGGTAGTAACAAGTTACCTAGTTTGACCTAGTGACCCCCCCCCCCCCCAAAAGAAGGAAAGATATGAACGACGCTTGAGGCACAACAAAAGTATCCCCCCCATTAAGATGGCGCACGCCCCCCCCCCTGATTGGACCAGTAAGAAAAGTAAGCACCCCTCTCCCGAACCACAAAAAAAACCTCCCCACTTCGATAAAATTTGAACAGTCCCTTAGTATTGTTAATGAGATTTACAGACAAAAACTGATTACAGGGTTGAAAAGTGTTAATGTTTTAAAATTGTTAGTTGAATAAAAAAGCAGAATTTGCATGGAATGGTTTATTACATTTATCAAATTCCAAGAGGTCAGCACTTGTGGAACGGCACTGTCATCGTTATCGACTTACTGTCTGGACAAGATCTAATTGCTTGAAATCCAAATCCAAGATGGCTAATTGCAGCCATCTTGGATTACGAAGGTAACTGAAATACAATCTCAACCTTCCTTTCATCAATGTCAAGCCCCTCTCCAAATTTTAAGCCGATCAGTTCAATCATACTCGAGTTACTGTCCGGGCAAGTTCCAAGATGGTTGCCATTACAGATTATACAGGTACCGTAACTGAAAAGCAATCCCAAACGTCCTCTCACTGAAGTCAAGAGACTCTCCAAGGTGGAAGTCGATTGGGTCAATAGTTCTTGAGTTATGTGTAAATATCCAACTGCTGACAATGCAAGATGACTGCTGACTGCCATCTTGGATTGTACAGTTAACTGAAAAGCAATCCTAACCGTCCTCTCACTGATGTCAAGCCACTCTTCAAGTTTGAAGTCGATCAGTTAAATCATTCTCGAGTTATTGCCCGGACGAGATCCAAGCGCTTAATATTCAAGATGGCTGACAGTGGTCATCTTGGATTACACAGGTAACTGAAAAGCAATCCCAAGGGAACAGGAAAGATTTTCCGTGTGATGCCTCCAAATAGTAGTGATACACTATCACAAACCCCATCTGGTCGTAATAAATATTGATGGTTTTATCGATGGCTGTATACGCAAAAAATCACAAGAATTTCAGCTACAAAATGCTGTATAAAGCTTAAGAAAGTTAAACAAAAACTTAAGTAAAACTCGGTCCTCAAGTGGAAATTAAGTGTATGACATTCCCAACTAAGAGATGATTGACTATGACATGTTCGAAGAGAATATTCTGGAATATTTAAAAAAGTACTGTTTGGGTAGGTCATCGCCAGCTCGTTTTTCATCGTCATTTACACCGAATGATGACGCTTTGGAAAAGTGAGGGCGACCAGAGTTACCTCCCTTGATATTGTCTTTTCCCCCATATTGACGAAAAACTACATAAATCTTGCAGCTTTTTATTAGCAATTAAACCTGAAGTGTACTTTTCAAAGAAAAATCTAAAAGGAAACAAATTTCATGCATTGTTCTGGGGAATCCCACCAGCCAGAAATACGAAACTGCGGAGTGAGGCACAACTATCCTCTCACTGATGTCAAGACACTTTCCAAGTTTGCTTGGTTCAATAGTTGTCGGGATAGTGGTCGGACAAGAAATGTGTAGAAAGAAAAGATCAAACTGCTGGCAATGCAAGATGGTTGATGGCGGTCATCTTGAGGGTGCACCGCAGCGAAATATCTTCGCGGCTTGCTGTGAAAAGGCATAAAGAGCTTATTGATATATCATATATCAAAATAATTGTACCGGTATCTCAGGAATATTTTCAGGCCAGAATGTTGAACTGTCCGAACTGTCGGGGGAAAAATGAGTAAGTGACCTGCATTCAGCAGCAACAACAACGCCGACATGTGGGCTGATGTTTATGAGAAGTTTATTTCCACTACGACTTTGTCAAGTGACTCCACAACGTTCCAAAAAGTGGAAATCGTATAACTATCGTCAGCTACATTTTTGTATTTCCTGTCATCTGTCACAGTCACAAAAATGGCGCCTAAATAATAACCTCGTTCCCATGTGCATGGGTCGATACTTCATGTAAGCGATCACGAGAAATCTCTGGGACCATTCATTTCTACAGCAGTGGATTGAAGACGGCACTCTGGGTACTTTGTCACAGCGGTAGATTGAAGTATCATCAGCAGTGAAATGAAGACGGTAGTTTGAACATTATACTTTTGCTCAGCGGTAGATACGGCACGTTGGATGGTATTATTAGTTAGCGGCAGATTGAGACGGTGGTTTGATAGCCTTCTCCTTTTCCTCAGCGGTGGAATGGAGACGGTGGTTTGAATCGTCTCCCTTGCTTTGAAGCAGTTTTTCTTCAGCGGTGGAATGAAGACGGTAGTTTGAATATTATATTTTTGCTCAGCGGTAGATACAGCACTTTGGATAGTACATGTATTATTAGTTAGCGGCAGATTGAGACGGCGGTTTGATAGCCTTCTCCTTTTCCTCAGCGGTGGAATGGAGACGGTGGCTTGAATCGTCTCCCTTGCTTCGAAGCAGTTTTTCTTCAGCAGTGGAATGAAGACGGTAGTTTGAATATTATATTTTTGCTCAGCGGTAGATACGGCACTTTGGATAGTATTATTAGTTAGCGGCAGATTGAGACGGCGGTTTGATAGCCTTCTCCTTTTCCTCAGCGGTGGAATGGAGAAGGGTGGTTTGAATCGTCTCCCTTGCTTTGAAGCAGTTTTTCCTCAGCGGTGGAATGAAGACGGTAGTTTGAATATTATATTTTTGCTCAGCGGTAGATACGGCACTTTGGATAGTATTATTAGTTAGCGGCAGATTGGGACGGCGGTTTGATAGCCTTCTCCTTTTCTTCAGGGGTGGAATGGAGACGGTGGTTTGAATCGTCTCCCTTGCTCTGAAGCAGTTTTTTCTCAGCGGTGGAATGAAGACGGTAGTTTGAATATTATACTTTTGCTCAGCGGTAGATACGGCACTTTGGATGGTATCATTAGTTAGCGGCAGATTGAGACGGTGGTTTGATAGCCTTCTACTTTTTATCAGCGGTGGAATGGAGACGGTGGTTTGAATCGTCTCCCTTGCTTTGAAGCAGTTTTTCTTCAGCGGTGGAATGAAGACGGTAGTTTGAATATTATATTTTTCCTCAGCGGTAGATACGGCACTTTGGATAGTATTATTAGTTAGCGGCAGATTGAGACGGCGGTTTGATAGCCTTCTCCTTTTCTTCAGTGAAGGAATGGAGACGGTGGTTTGAATCGTCTCCCTTGCTCTGAAGCAGTTTTTCCTCAGCGGTGGAATGAAGACGGTAGTTTGAATATTATACTTTTGCTCAGCGGTAGATACGGCACTTTGGATGGTATTATTAGTTAGCGGCAGATTGAGACGGTGGTTTGATAGCCTTCTCCTTTTCCTCTGCGGTCGAATGGAGACGGTGGTTTGAATCGTCTCCCTTGCTTTGAAGCAGTTTTTCTTCAGCGGTGGAATTAAGACGGTAGTTTGAATATTATATTATACGGCACTTTGGATTGTATTATTATTTAGCGGCAGATTGAGACGGCGGTTTGATAGCATTAACCTTTTCATCAGCGGTGGAATGGAGATGGTGGTTTGAATAATCTCCCTTGCTTTGAAGCACTTTTTCATCAGCGGTGGAATGAAGACGGTAGTTTGAATATTATACTTTTGCTCAGCGGTAGATACGGCACTTTGGATAGTATTATTATATAGCGGCAAATCGAGACGGCGGTTTGATAGCATTCTCATTTTCCTCCGCGGTGGAATGGAGACGGTGGTTTGAATCGTCTCCCTTGCTTTGAAGCACTTTTTTCTCAGCAATGGAATGAAGACGGTAGTTTAAATATTATACCTTTGCTCAGCGGTAGATGCGGCACTTTGGACAGTATTATTATTAAGCGGCAGATCCAGACGGCGGTTTGATAGCCTTCTCTTTTTCCTCAGCGGTTAATGGAGACGGTGGTTTGAATAGTCTCCCTTGCTTTGAAGCACTTTCTCATCAGTGGTGGAATGAAGACGGTAGTTTGAATATTATATTTTTCCTCAGCGGTAGATACGGCACTTTGGATAGTATTATTAGTTAGCGGCAGATTGAGACGGCGGTTTGATAGCCTTCTCCTTTTCTTCAGTGGAGGAATGGAGACGGTGGTTTGAATCGTCTCCCTCGCTCTGAAGCAGTTTTTCCTCAGCGGTGGAATGAAGACGGTAGTTTGAATATTATACTTTTGCTCAGCGGTAGATACGGCACTTTGGATGGTATTATTAGTTAGCGGCAGATTGAGACGGTGGTTTGATAGCCTTCTCCTTTTCCTCAGCGGTGGAATGGAGACGGTGGTTTGAATCGTCTCCCTTGCTTTGAAGCAGTTTTTCTTCAGCGGTGGAATTAAGACGGTAGTTTGAATATTATATTTTTGCTCAGCGGTAGATACGGCACTTTGGATAATAGGCCTATTATTAGTTAGCGGCAGATTGAGACAGCGGTTTGATAGCCTTCTCCTTTTCCTCAGCGGTGGAATGGAGACGGTGGTTTGAATCGTCTCGCTTGCTTTGAAGCAGTTTTTCCTCAGCGGTGGAATGAAAACGGTTGTTTGAATCGTCTCCCTTGCTTTGAAGCAGTTTTTCCTCAGCGGTGGAATGAAGACGGTAGTTTGAATATTATATTTTTGCTCAGCGGTAGATACGGCACTTTGGATAGTATTATTAGTTAGCGGCAGATTGGGACGGCGGTTTGATAGCCTTCTCCTTTTCTTCAGGGGTGGAATGGAGACGGTGGTTTGAATCGTCTCCCTTGCTCTGAAGCAGTTTTTTCTCAGTGGTGGAATGAAGACGGTAGGTTGAATATTATACTTTTGCTCAACAGTAGATACGGCACTTTGGATGGTATCATTAGTTAGCGGCAGATTGAGACGGTGGTTTGATAGCCTTCTACTTTTTATCAGCGGTGGAATGGAGACGGTGATTTGAATCGTCTCCCTTGCTTTGAAGCAGTTTTTCTTCAGCGGTGGAATGAAGACGGTAGTTTGAATATTATATTTTTCCTCAGCGGTAGATACGGCACTTTGGATAGTATTATTAGTTAGCGGCAGATTGAGACGGCGGTTTGATAGCCTTCTCCTTTTCTTCAGTGAAGGAATGGAGACGGTGGTTTGAATCGTCTCCCTTGCTCTGAAGCAGTTTTTCCTCAGCGGTGGAATGAAGACGGTAGTTTGAATATTATACTTTTGCTCAGCGGTAGATACGGCACTTTGGATGGTATCATTAGTTAGCGGCAGATTGAGACGGTGGTTTGATAGCCTTCTCCTTTTCCTCTGCGGTGGAATGGAGACGGTGGTTTGAATCGTCTCCCTTGCTTTGAAGCAGTTTTTCTTCAGCGGTGGAATTAAGACGGTAGTTTGAATATTATATTATACGGCACTTTGGATTGTATTATTATTTAGCGGCAGATTGAGACGGCGGTTTGATAGCATTCACATTTTCATCAGCGGTAGAATGGAGATGGTGGTTTGAATAATCTTCCTTGCTTTGAAGCACTTTTTCATCAGCAAGGAATGAAGACGGTAGTTTGAATATTATACTTTTGCTCAGCGGTAGATACGGCACTTTGGATAGTATTATTATTTAGCGGCAAATCGAGACGGCGGCTTGATAGCATTCTCATTTTCCTCCGCGGTGGAATGGAGACGGTGGTTTGAATCGTCTCCCTTGCTTTGAAGCACTTTTTTCTCAGCGGTGGAATGAAGACGGTAGTTTAAATATTATACCTTTGCTCAGCGGTAGATGCGGCACTTTGGACAGTATTATTATTAAGCGGCAGATCCAGACGGCGGTTTGATAGCCTTCTCTTTTTCCTCAGCGGTTAATGGAGACGGTGGTTTGAATAGTCTCCCTTGCTTTGAAGCACTTTCTCATCAGTGGTGGAATGAAGACGGTAGTTTGAATATTATATTTTTCCTCAGCGGTAGATACGGCACTTTGGATAGTATTATCAGTTAGCGGCAGATTGAGACGGCGGTTTGATAGCCTTCTCCTTTTCTTCAGTGGAGGAATGGAGACGGTGGTTTGAATCGTCTCCCTCGCTCTGAAGCAGTTTTTCCTCAGCGGTGGAATGAAGACGGTAGTTTGAATATTATACTTTTGCTCAGCGGTAGATACGGCACTTTGGATGGTATTATTAGTTAGCGGCAGATTGAGACGGTGGTTTGATAGCCTTCTCCTTTTCCTCAGCGGTGGAATGGAGACGGTGGTTTGAATCGTCTCCCTTGCTTTGAAGCAGTTTTTCTTCAGCGGTGGAATTAAGACGGTAGTTTGAATATTATATTTTTGCTCAGCGGTAGATACGGCACTTTGGATAGTAGGCCTATTATTAGTTAGCGGCAGATTGAGACAGCGGTTTGATAGCCTTCTCCTTTTCCTCAGCGGTGGAATGGAGACGGTGGTTTGAATCGTCTCGCTTGCTTTGAAGCAGTTTTTCCTCAGCGGTGGAATGAAAACGGTAGTTTGAATATTATATTTTTGCTCAGCGGTAGATACGGCACTTTGGATAGTATTATTAGTTAGCGGCAGATTGGGACGGCGGTTTGATAGCCTTCTCCTTTTCTTCAGGGGTGGAATGGAGACGGTGGTTTGAATCGTCTCCCTTGCTCTGAAGCAGTTTTTTCTCAGTGGTGGAATGAAGACGGTAGTTTGAATATTATACTTTTGCTCAACAGTAGATACGGCACTTTGGATGGTATCATTAGTTAGCGGCAGATTGAGACGGTGGTTTGATAGCCTTCTACTTTTTATCAGCGGTGGAATGGAGACGGTGATTTGAAACGTCTCCCTTGCTTTGAAGCAGTTTTTCTTCAGCGGTGGAATGAAGACGGTAGTTTGAATATTATATTTTTCCTCAGCGGTAGATACGGCACTTTGGATAGTATTATTAGTTAGCGGCAGATTGAGACGGCGGTTTGATAGCCTTCTCCTTTTCTTCAGTGGAGAAATGGAGACGGTGGTTTGAATCGTCTCCCTTGTTCTGAAGCAGTTTTTCCTCAGCGGTGGAATGAAGACGGTAGTTTGAATATTATACTTTTGCTCAGCGGTAGATACGGCACTTTGGATGCTATTATTAGTTAGCGGCAGATTGAGACGGTGGTTTGATAGCCTTCTCCTTTTCCTCTGCGGTGGAATGGAGACGGTGGTTCGAATCGTCTCCCTTGCTTTGAAGCAGTTTTTCCTCAGCGTTGGAATTAAGACGGTAGTTTGAATATTATATTATACGGCACTTTGGATTGTATTATTATTTAGCGGCAGATTGAGACGGCGGTTTGATAGCATTCACCTTTTCATCAGCGGTGGAATGGAGATCGTGGTTTGAATAATCTCCCTTGCTTTGAAGCAATCGACTGCTTACTTTTTTATCAGCGTTGGAATGAAGACGGTGGTTTGAATAGTCTCCCTTGCTTTGAAGCACTTTTTCATCAGCGGTGGAATGAAGACGGTAGTTTGAATATTATACTTTTGCTCAGCGGTAGATACGGCACTTTGGATAGTATTATTATTTAGCGACAAATCGAGACGGCGGTTTGATAGCATTCTCATTTTCCTCCGCGGTGGAATGGAGACGGTGGTTTGAATCGTCTCCCTTGCTTTGAAGCACTTTTTTCTCAGCGGTGGAATGAAGACGGTAGTTTAAATATTATACCTTTGCTCAGCGGTAGATACGGCACTTTGGACAGTATTATTATTAAGCGGCAGATCCAGACGGCGGTTTGATAGCCTTCTCCTTTTCCTCAGCGGTTAATGGAGACGGTGGTTTGAATAGTCTCCCTTGCTTTGAAGCACTTTCTCATCAGCGGTGGAATGAAGACGGTAGTTTGAATATTATATTTTTCCTCAGCAGTAGATACGGCACTTTGGATAGTATTATTAGTTAGCGGCAGATTGAGACGGCGGTTTGATAGCCTTCTCCTTTTCTTCAGTGGAGGAATGGAGACGGTGGTTTGAATCGTCTCCCTCGCTCTGAAGCAGTTTTTCCTCAGCGGTGGAATGAAGACGGTAGTTTGAATATTATACTTTTGCTCAGCGGTAGATACGGCACTTTGGATGGTATTATTAGTTAGCGGCAGATTGAGACGGTGGTTTGATAGCCTTCTCCTTTTCCTCAGCGGTGGAATGGAGACGGTGGTTTGAATCGTCTCCCTTGCTTTGAAGCAGTTTTTCTTCAGCGGTGGAATGAAGACGGTAGTTTGAATATTATATTTTTGCTCAGCGGTAGATACGGCACTTTGGATAGTATTATTAGCTAGCGGCAGATTGAGACGGCGGTTTGATAGCCTTCTCCTTTTCCTCAGCGGTGGAATGGAGACGGTGGTTTGAATCGTCTCGCTTGCTTTGAAGCAGTTTTTCCTCAGCAGTGGAATGGAGACGGTTGTTTGAATCGTCTCCCTTGCTTTGAAGCAGTTTTTCCTCAGCGGTGGAATGAAGACGGTAGTTTGAATATGATATTTTTGCTCAGCGGTAGATACGGCACTGTGCATGACCTCTTCACCAATTCTGTACTAAATTTCATAATTTTATTCCAAACTCATTTAGTCTGATTTTCTCTCAACGTTTAGGCTGAATTTATATCAATACAATCCAAAAATATGGCATTTTCAATTCTGCAATGAAGTTCTGTGACCTCTACAACATTGGGATCGTTTTTCATACAAAACTGTGCACATCATCCTGAAAAGCAACCCCAACCATCCTCTCACCGATATCAAGGCCCCCGATCGCGTTACCCTATTTAAGATATATATTAGAAATACCGGTAGTGTGGGGATTGTGTGCGCCAGATCCAGATCCTCCCACAACAGGCCTCCATGGCGAGTGCGCATGTGCACGTTGACGTCACATGACAAAATAATACGACGACCACGAAAAAACAAGAGCTTCAATCAAGCATGTCACATTTGGAGCAGTAATGGCCAACGGACCGCCAAAACTCCACCATTTCTAGTCATGATTCAACTGAAAAAGCCGAGCCATGGCAGACGATGAATTCATCAGGACATCAGCCGTTTATCAATGGGCTTTCCGAACAGCCTTCTTGACCTCATATGCCCATGTTTGAGCGAATGTGTTGAATATTTCGTCAACATGCCTACCGTATTCCTCCGGTGCGTCGTCATAGCGTACGTAGTGTCTGGTAAACGTTCGCTCACACTTCGACTAAGTCTACACTAAGTTTACCGGGTTGGAGTTGGAGAAATGTGTTAGTAGTTCTGATATGTTGTTTTTATGAACGGGCATCAACGTGTGCTGACGGGCGTTACGGCGTTGGCAGGCATCAACGTGCGGACATTACCGCGTTGACGGGCATCGGCGTGCGCTGACAGGTGTTCCGACGTTAAAGGGCATAAACGGGCGCTGACGGGCGTTACCGGCGTTGACGCGCTTCAACGTGCGCTGACGGGCGTTACCGACGTTGACTAGCATCAACGACCCTGACGGGCGTTACCGGCTTTAACTCATATGAAGCTCATATTGCTATCGCTATTCGGGATTTACCTCATAACGAATTGTTTCTCTGATAGGGTTCTGTTATGAACGGCCGTGAACGGTGTTATTGGACGCGGATATTCTTTAATGGACGACGGCTGAATTATGAATGGCGAACCAGACGCTTGTAATTTTAAGACCTGTGCTGACGTTACGTCGGACGTTTCATTTTACTGCCCACTCATTTCATTTCATGCCAGTTTCACTTTATTTTATGACGGAATGTGTTTTTCTCGGATCATAATGAGGTATTATATTTTGTAGGTAATTAATTGGCGTTAGAACTCATCGGTTGCACTTTTGTGGGATCCTAGACTGTTCCAAAGTATTTGTAACAACAGAAACATCTTATCTGTCAAGCAATATGTAGGTACACAGAATACATGTCCCTGTGTCAATAAAACGTGTGGGGAATAAGGTCACATCGGTATGATACATATATTTACTCGACCTGTGTGTAAATATCGGGTTTTGGCATTTCAAAACATCATTTGTTGTGACATTTCAGAATGTTCAAACACGAAGACCGGTCAACACCACATAATTATTATCATAACACCTCCCGAGGAGTAGGGAGTGCAAGGAGGGGTGATTGCACTTCACTTAAAAGTATATGATTATTCAGAGAGAGAGAGAGAGAGAGAGAGAGGTTGGAAGAGGGTTAAGTCTGGTTTGCTGTAAAAAGAAAGTCAGTACTGTTTTATCAATAGGGACATGTGTGCAAGAAATGTCGCTCACAAAATCAGAAGTAACATCTATCTCGAGAACCGAAGACGCTAGAGGCTTGAAAGTTGTAAAGAGGCCTGCGGTCTATCGGATTTCATCGAGGCTTATAAATAAAGTGTATTCCTACGAAGTAGGCTACATATCGCAAATTGTCCGGTAATGAGTCAGTCAGTCAGTCAGTCCATCCGAATCCTTTCGTCGGCAAAATAAGGAGAACCATTGACATTAGAACCTTTATTTTTGGCATGAACGTGCATTAGGGCATTGTTACGAGCAAGTTCTGAGTTGACCGAATTCTGATTAAAATTTGATTTATAATTATTTTTTTTCTTATTTATTGATGGCTCAGCGAGTACACTGTCATGCCCATCGGGAAGCCTTGGCTGTATGTTTCACTGTATACACAGTGGTGGGATATGCCATCCGTAATTGTTTTTATGCAATAGGAAATGCTAATTTTCCATCATTTGTTAGTGCATTTATCTACACTGCTATTACCAGGCAACTTGCCATTCTTAATACACACAATTCAGTATATTGTTATAGATATATGTAAACTGTGGCCTTTAACGTGTATCCTATTTCACATCCAAACATTTCATCACAGACCAAATCATGCAGGCTTCAAATTTAGGTCAAATTGCCACTGATGATGAAACATGAGCAGTGTGACTAACGTCACAGGACCTACGAAGTAGAGTAGGCATTAGGACTCGGAACGCGAACTGAACTCTTGGAAATCCCCGCCCCAGTTAGAATCCTGCCTATATTAAGATGGGCACCGCCCAAGTCAGAATCGCCAGTGATTTTCATCAAAAATCACCAGAAATTTTCATCAAAAGTAGGTCAGCTCAAGACTTGTTGTAACAATCTCCTGCTGCGCCTTCATTCCAAAAATAAATAACTATCGCCGATTTAATTTTACAATTTGTTAACTAAAGAAAACAGATTGAATAATAAAAAAGTTCAGTAGATTTCAAGCTTTACGTGTGAAAATATATCGATCTCTTTAATGGTTTTCAGTGCCCTTGTCCAGGATCAAAACAACTTTTTGAATCGCATTATTTTCCCAACAATACAACAAATTTTTATATATAGTACTATAGTAGAAAGGTAGCATTTATGTAGTTTACGGTAATTCAACTCAAGACCAACACCTTCTCTGCACAAGATAATGATTTCATGCCATTCTCCTGAGCATAATCGGTACAAAGACGAATAAATAGTGTCTACTTACTTTATCTAGTTAAATTCTACCCAAAGAAAATAAATTAAGACACTTTAAACTAGCACATGCCGTCACGGCTTTGTTTCACCCTCAGTAAACTTTTATCGTTGTTGCTCACGCAGACTATTCTGAAGGATGATACCACATCTTTCTTTCTTCGGCTGACTTAATTGGTTGATGTAGTATATTTCACCAACAGTGCGTAACTGTAACTTGACCTGAATTTGACGCCTGATGTGATCTGTGAGGAAATGTTTCAAGGATGTGAAATAGGATACACGTTAAAGGCCACAGCTTACATATATCTCTAGCAATATACTGAATTGTGTGTAGGCTGGCAATTTGGTAATAGCAGTGTAGTTAAATGCACTAACAAATGATGGAAAATTAGCATTTCCTATTTCATTATCCCATCACGTTTTATGCTGTGTTATATATACAGTGAAACATACAGCCAAGGGTTCCCGATGGGCATGACAGTGCACTCGCTGAGCTACCAATAAATAATAAGAAAAATAATTATAAATCAAATTCTCAGCAGAATTCGGTCAGCTCAGAACTTGTTGGTAACAATGCCCTAATGCACGTTCGTGCCAAAAATCAAGGTTCTAATGTCAATGGTTCTCCTTATTTTGCCGACGATAGGACTCGGATGGACTGACTCACTCACTCACTCACTCATTACCGGACAATTTGCGATCTGTAGCCTACTTCGTAGGAATATCCTACATCAACCAATTAAGTCAGCCTGAAGCAATAACCCAGCAGAACATAGAAAGATCTGGTATCATCCTTCAGATTAGCCTGTGAGCAACAATGATAAAATTTACTGAGGGTGAAACAAAGCTGTCCTGTAAGCCACGCAGGAATTTATCAGCTTGTGTTGGGACATTTTGTTGGTATCATGTAAGTTGTTTAGTAGTTTACTCATTCAAATCTCCATACCATATTTTCTGTTATTCAACAGACAAATTTCTTTACTGGGTTTAATTGTTTAAGTTTTACTGGGTTTCAACTGCTACAGATAGTAACATAGTACTGATAATGTAGAAATGGGTAGTGTGAATTTAATTATTCCATGTTTAGTAGAATTTGTTCACATGAGTGGTGGGATGTCTGGACTCTCAAATGAAAGTGTGTTATACATGTATAGCTCAAGCATGTTAGGTTTGAGGAACAAACATAGTTGCAATTAAGATATAACCAAAGAAATTTCATGACAATTATTGAATCTAAGTAGGCCGCTACCTAACAAAATTAGCTTAATAAAAAAGGCCTTCCTGACGTAAATTGTTTTCTTTTGAGAGAGAATGGTATTTTCTGGGTTAAGAATTTCCTGTATAAAGATAGGTTGTTCAAGGAGGCTTTGTTTTGCCGCTGTTGTGTGCATCAAGGGTATGGAAACATGATATATGCACCCAGAGCCCTGATCTACAGCTGTATAAAACTCAACATCTGGCATTGACGGCATGTTTAAAGGGTCTTAATTTATTTTCTTTGGGTAGAATTTAACCAGATAAAGTAACTTTGATTGTACTTCTTGAATATTGACTATATATCACACTGGGATATAATTTGAACAAAAACATTACATGTGTAATTATGTCTAAATTTTTCTTGTCATTTCAAATTTTGATTCCTTGATTAAGGGATACAGAATCACTGCCACGGAGTGTGTTGGTGTGTCACAGAATCACTGCCACAGAGTGTGTTGGTGTGTCACAGATTCACATCAGCACAGTAACTGGTAAACTATTCATTCAATCCCATCACCTTTAATCTTCAACAAAATATTCAATACTGTTTTAATCGAAAATTTCTGGTGATTTTTGATGAAAATCTCTGGTGATTCTGACTTGGGCTGCATGTGCCCATCTTAATATAGGCAGGATTTCAACTTGGGGCTGGGGGGGAGGGGTGGGATTGCCAAGAGCTCAGTGCCTGTCCTAATGCCTACCTTACTTCGTAGGTCCTGTGACGCATAGTCACACTGCCATGTTATTATTATTATTTTCCTACGAAGTAGGCTACAGACCGCAAATTGTCCGGTAATGAGTCCATCCGAATCCTTTCGTCGGCAAAATAAGGAGAACCGTTGACATCAGAACCTTGATTTTTGGCATGAGCGTGCATTAGCGCATTGTTACCATCAAGTTCTGATCTGAAATAATTCTGATTAAAATTAGATTTATAATTAACACTTCAGTATATTGCTATATATATATGTAAGGTTTAGCCTGTAACATGTATTCTCTTTCACATCCAATCATTTCGTCATTGCCAAGAAAACTGTGGTCCGTTTTATCGCCAATGAGTATCAGTTACTGTCCGTCTAAAAATACCCTGTCATTGAAATAGTCCACTATGCCGCATGGCCCTATTACAGAAGATGTAGAGACGCTATTTATTCGTCTTTACCGGCTATGCTCAGGAGAATCACATAGAATCATTATTATCTTGTGCATAGAAGGTGTAGGGTCTTGAGTTGAATTACCGTAAACTACATAAATGCTACCTTTCTACTATAGTACTATATATAAAAATGTGTTGTATTGTTGGGAAAATAATGTGATTCAAAAAGTTGTTTTGATCCTGGACAAGGGCACTGAAAACCATTAAAGAGATGTAAATGTATTTTCACACGTAAAGCTTGAAATCTACTAAACCTATATTATTCAATCTGTTTCCTTTAATTAAGAAATTGTAAAATTAAATCGGCGATCGTTATTTATTTTGGAATGAAGGCGCATTAAGAGACTGTTACCAACAAGTTTTGAGCTGACCTACTTTTGATGAAAATTTCTGGTGATTTTTGATGAAAAGCACTGGCGATTCTGACTTGGGCGGTGCCCATCTTAATATGAGCAGGATTTCAACTGGGGGTGGGGGTTTCCAAGAGTTCAGTTCGTGTTCGAGTCCTAATGCCTACTGTACTTCGTAGGTCCTGTGACGTTAGTCACACTGCTCATGTCTAGTATTATTATAGCGATGAAATGGCCCGTTACGCGGGCATGTAGGTCACATTGTAATTAGTATTTGTGAATAATAATCACCGATTTAACATTTACAATTTTGAAAGTACAGGAGGCAGAGTCAAGGATAAAATTTTCAATAAATTTCAGGCTTCACGTGTGGAAATACATTTATATGTCTTTGTCATTCTCGTAAGCAATACCTTTACTGTGGCGTATAAATTGTATCTCTACATCACGTTGTAATCGAGTTACGGGAAAACACATTTTGGTTGACAGCAATCCATTGAATATAGGAGTTGCGAATGTGGCGTGCTAAATACAGCCCCTGAATAGATATATACTACCAGGTTCTGTAGTGAGTTTATTTGGTCTATCGTGCATGTTGATTATACACTTATTCCTACGAAGTAGGCTACAGATCGCAAATTGTCCGGTAATGAGTGATTCAGTCAGTCCATCCGAATCCTTTCGTCGGCAAAATAAGGAGAACCGTTGACATTAGAACCTTGATTTTTGGCATGAACGTGCATTAGGGCATTGTCACCAGCAAGTTCTGAGCTGACCGAATTCTGAAGAAAATTTGAATTATAATTATTTTTTTATATTATTTATTGATGGCTCAGCGAGTGCACCGTCATGCCCATCGGGAACCCTTGGCTGTATGTTTCACTGTGACTTCTGAAGGTTCCCTGATACGGCATATCACGACACACCGGTTCTGGTAAAATCAGCGAAGTTAAGCGACTTTGAGCCCGGTCAAGACTTTGTGTAAACGGGGCCCATTTAACCAATGGATAAATGAGTGAATTCCGTCTAATAGACGAAGGTCCTAAGCTGAAAGCGCAAGCTGGTGCAATAAGCATAGTAATGAAAACGTACATTTACCTTCTGCCATAGGTCTGTTAAATTTACCAGTGTGCTATCCGACATCCGAAGTAGGGTGGGCATTAGGACTATTCCACCAGGGCTATTCCACCAAGCGCCTCCACTCAAAGTTTCTGAAATTTGGCGATACATATCGCAAAATACGAACGTAGCGTGCAAGATCTATGGCGCTACGTTTCGTAACTTGTGTCTAATTCCGCTTAACCCGGGGCTAGGGGCCGTATGAACCATGTACTTCTAGATCCTCATGGTACTCATATGAACAGTCACAATCAAAGTGTGACTGAGATACATCATTCTTTAGATGACGACTTTACAACGAATATTATGGATTAAGAATACTGATCAGCGATACGGATTTGATTTTTGGAACATCATGATGTCTTGCCGGCATCATTGAAAACTGTTGACCGCTTCTCGCTTGCAGGAAACAAGCCTATGTTTATGTATACT
>JAVTVY010015211.1:0-64164 GCA_036873755.1 Hanleya hanleyi | reverse complement strand
AGATGATTGAATGTTACTTGTTCGAGGAGTATACATGTCTGCAAGATTTTAATAATACTGTTTGGATAGGTCATCACCAGCTCTTTGTCATTTTACACAGAATGATAAAAATTTGGAGAAACAGCCCATCCGTGAAGTTGCCCAGAGTTACTTCCCTTGATATTATCTTTCCTTCCATATTGAAGAAAAACTAAATAATCTTACATCTTTTTATTAGCAATTAAACTGTGAAGTGTACTCTTTATAACAAAATCTAAGAAGAGAACAAATTCCCAATTTTACAACTAACATGTTCTGGGGAATCCCACTTGTGAAAAATATGAATCTGGAGTGAGGCTTTTAGATGCGGATCCATGTCAGAGCCATTCATATGGGGAAAGAGGAAATTCTTACTATAATTGTCAAAATAAAGAACTGTCCATGGCCATCCCCTGTCACACTCAAAATTCAGGTCGACAGGCATGACAGGAGAGTGACGTTTCTGCCACTAGCTATATGGTAAAGTCAGCATTTTTTGTACACTTTTGCTTTTGGCAAAGCAATATATTCTCCTATACCTGGATTTATGCCCATTTCTCAGAATTATGCTTGCCTTTTCTAACCCAGTGTAGTGAAGTTGATATTCCTTTTCCATTTGTCAAGGCTAACCATGGCTCAACCTGTACCAGAGCATATGAACTTCCCAGCAGAGGAGGAGAAAATCTGTGCACTCTGGAAAAGTCTTGATGCTTTTCAGACATCACTGAAACTATCAAAGGGAAGACCAAGGTATGTATGAAGTTTTCAATTTTCTGATATTCATATATGTTTAAAGGTCATTTTCACAGAATGTTTCTGTTTTAGAGAATGAATACCATACTGGGGTTGCCAAAGAGAGTTGTCGGTAGTGGAATGATGTTATAAATTTCTGGCTATTATAAACTTTATCTTGTACAATTAATAAATGCAAAAAAACAAAAACAAACAATTAAGGCATGCTTATTACATGTTAGCAAGAAATTGCTAAAAAAACTCTTCTGTGACTCATTTTTGGCATTTATTTCATAAGCAATATCAAATGGTACATTGTAGTTGAAAGACTTTTCTGAATTAGCTTCTTTTTTTTTCTTTCAACAAATGCCACATTGTCAATCATGTCAATAAAGAAAACTTTACAGTTCAGCTCTAATTTATTAATAATACACACATTTGCAAATGGAAAACAATTTGGATGTTTAAGCTAAGAAATTGCTATTCTCTTACATTTAACAGATATACATTTTATGATGGGCCTCCATTTGCCACGGGTCTCCCTCATTATGGTCACATCCTAGCCGGAACCATCAAGGATATCGTGACACGCTGGGCACACCAGAGCGGATTCCATGTCGAGCGTAGATTTGGATGGGATTGTCATGGCCTTCCTGTGGTATGATTGTTGTCATCTTATCTCTCACTATTCTTTGAGTGCATGTACTCTTCCAGGTCAACTGTCTCAATAAGTGGGAGATTGTTGAGTCAGGTGTAATGTCCATTAAAATCCTCAAAGAAGTGTTATATTGACAAGGATTTTCCTGAGGAATGTAGATGTAGATCCAGTACATAATATGCTATCCATAGCCAAAGTTATTCATCTCTCTAGTATAATCCGTGGAGTGTCCGACTCCTACTCCTCCTCCTCCTCCTCCACTTCACTCACTGCACAGCGGGTCGCATAGGCAGGCCTTGTGATTTGAGGCGCGCGATCGCGCACGCGCACCATAACGCGCCTGAAGAGGCACTGAGGTGCGTTTTGAACGTGCGCCTTATACTTTATGACCCCCTTCAAAATTTTGCTATATCAAATTTTGACACGAATCCGCGAATTCATTCCCATGAAGATTCGCCCGACAGGGCATTCTGGCGAATCTAAACGGATTCACGTAGATTTGAACGTAAAATTAAACATTGCCAGTTGAAAACTTACGACTGAGCCCCGTCCGCCGATCGTCAACACACGCTGTCGAAAATTGGGCTCTATATCATCTTATCTATTGCCATGTGCCAGTCCGAGTCTATATGCAAGCTGATCTGTCGAGCGTTTTCATTGGCTCGTTCACGGCAGCCTGCCAATCGCTATCATTGAAACAAGTGGCAAGTGCCAACTTGATTGAAAACGAAATGGTGAAATGGCAACTGCCACAGGGCCTAAAAACAAATTAGAAAAACAGCCCTGTGTCAGTGGGAAAGGAGCCTGAGGGATAACGTTGCATTCCTTTTAACAATGCGGGCAATAAGGTGGTACTGGCCTTTTGGAAAGTGTGACAGAAACACAGCGATCAACCAAACAAAGTGAGCCGACGTCAGTTACGGCAAAAACGAAACCAAACTTGGTTAGACACGTAACAGCGATGGACTTCGCGAGTGTTCGGAAATTGAAACTGATTCAGACATTCCAGATTTCTGAAGGCAAGTGAATGGATTGAATGATTGGAATGATGAATATGACGATGTAAAAATTGCCATGTGCCAGCCCTAGTCAGTTTTTTTTACAATTTGTGGTTTTTCAGAGTTTTATTTCTATTTTGCCATTCTGGTTTTCAGCTTTTGGCTCATTAACTGATTGTGTTAATTTTAAATACAAAAAGAAAAAATAATTTAAAACAGTGTTTCTTGATTTTATTATCACCTCAATATCTTTCATAGCTAAACCAGTAAATATTAGTTCCGCCTGGATATCCTGAAACATTGCTGCGAGATGGATTCTCGGCCAGCACACATTTATTTCGATTCACACCTTAACGTTTCAAACACCGTATCACACGCCTTAAAAAAAATTAGGTGTGCATTTTAGGTGTGCTAACCACACACCTCGCACGATTTTAGGTGTGCTTTAATCACTCGCCAGGGCCCGTACAAATCACAAGGCCTGATAGGTGTGGCATGGGATAGGGTGGGGCAAGAGACCTGGGGTTTTCGCTACCTGAGATTCCATGGTCCAGGCTTACACCCTATAGCAGAATGGGTCGACTGCGCATACGTGATGAGTAGTGCGCGATCAGTAGTATAGAAAGGGCACGTGATCCCCCTATCCCTATAAACTAACCCATGGGGGTGAATGAGCAACCCATGGGGGTGAATAAGCCATGGGGGTGAATGAGCACTCGTTTTTATAACTCTTGAGATTTTGAACATAATTGATGTTTCTTGAAGATAAAAGAGATTACAGGATCAGGCAGCTGACACTGGCATTAACATCCAACAATCTATGTGTGAACAACTGTAGAAACATTTTTTTGACTGCAAGCCAAATGTAAGAATAACCATTATGATTAAGTGGTACAAACTGATTGTTCATCATCATCAAGCAGTTGAAGTAATGATTTATAAGTAAACATGTAAGATAGCTTGAGTGTTCTGATCAATGGCAAACTGAGGATTATCATTATTGTATTCACCCTCTCATTACAGGAGTATGAGATTGACAAGACCTTGGGTATCACAGGTCCAGCGGATGTTGCTGCCATGGGAGTGGACAACTATAACCTGGAGTGTCGTAAAATTGTCATGAGATACGCCACAGAATGGGAAGTAAGTCAGAACTGGAATGAACTGACCAATAAGCCTTATCGTAATTCCAGAAGTACCGCATATTCATGCGAGGCACGAGACTGAAGGGCAGGTTCACACACATGTTTTTTTTTCATGAGAGCTAGCAATGCCGCTGTCTCCGGACGTTTCATTGTAGCAACGCATCGATTGATATTTTCCTTGCAGTCTACTTGCGCTAAAATTTTCATTTACACCACCCGATGGCGGCGTTACTGGCTCTCATGAAAAAATGCATGTGCGTGAACCTGCCCTTTGGTCTCAATCATGCCTGGCGTGTATATGCAGTAATATGCAGCAGTACTTCTGGGATTACGATGGGGCTTATACTGGAAGAGTTATAAATTGCATGAGGTAAATCCTATAATAATTCAATCACCATATTGATACTCATTCACCCTGAATTTCCTGAATATTATAATCCAATCAGATCACCATCATACAAGTAACAAAGAATGCTTGACTTGCACTATAATCCAAGTTAATCCTTGGACAATACTGTCTGCCCTGATAGCACTGGCAGGTGCATTGACACGTAAATGGTTCTCTCTTCAGCATAGAATGGAAATGGTGTAAATATAGACCAGTTCATTTCACTAATCCAAGAAAGGACCATTATTCTTTAATATATATGATAATTTTGACAACTTCAGGCCGAAAATAATCCAGTTGTCATCGATTAGATATATTTTCTAGGTTGAAAAGATAGGAAAGTGACCAGATCAATGCACCTGTCACTGCTGTCAGGCTAGAGATAGTATTGTAAGGATTAACTTATGTTTTAGTGCAAGTTCAGGGTTATTGGCTTACATGCTCGATTTTTAACCAATTTGCAAACTTCCAGTTTTAATAAACTGGACCACCCCCTGATTTTATGGTGATAAATCTCACTTCCATTGATTGAATTATTGAGTTGTTTAATGTATGACCAATCTGGACTGTGATGTGCTTATAGAAGAGACCAATTAAGAAGTCTAATTCTACCACACACTTCATTGGATATGTTGACAGAGTTCGAATTTGGCACCTGTCCGTCAGTCCGAGACTGGTAAAAAATCAAACGGACTGGTGTGAGTGACTGAACAACAAGTCCGTCGGACTGGTACAAAAAAACTCTCAGTTCATTGTGTAAACAATTTCTCTGAATATCTCCGCACAATTTGTAAAAGATATGTCTGTTTTCGGTTACCCGACCGAATCTAAAATAAATCCTGCGAGTCTAAAAAAAAATTCAGCAAATTCCAACGAAATCACGACCACGGTCGCGTTTTGCGACAACAACAACAACCGTAAAGCGGCGCGAACAGTGTCAGCATACCGTAAAGTGTGATTGTAATGCAGCGCATGGCAATGCATGGCGGCAGGTTGACGATCTTTTCAGCAAATAAAGCACCCACTTCCAGGTCGAGAATTGAGAAATCAGCAACATGATTACGCTTCAGTCGACCTGATCATGTTTACCAGGACAATTTTAAACATATTCTCCATCAACGTCGAAAGAAATCTACTAATTTCTTGGCTTGAAAATGGCATTTGTTGAAGCAGTGTTTCGCGACGACACGTGCAGTCAAGGTCGCCGTCAAAGTCTAGCCGACGGGGTTTGTCGTATGTTATTATCTTCACACGCGCTCAAGAAATTCAAGAAATGCACAATTATTAATTTCTTATTTAGTAGCAACCATGACAGAGAACAAAATGATGACAAATGTTCTCAGATCATCTTTTATTTAATATTAACGGACTAGTAAAAATATTTGCGGACTGGTTACATTTTTGGCTCACCAGTCCAGCGGACTGGTTCAAATTTTTCTTAAATTCGAACACTGTTGAGTTGGCATAATTTTGCTCGACAAAAGTACTGTAACCACCAAAATTGATGCGTCATAACATGTTTCCTCAGTCCATTTCTGGAAGATACACCCCAAAATGTCCAGTGACTATTTTTTTCCTGGTTTCTAATCTTTCACAGAAAATCTAATCCACTGATACTTCCTGTTGCACCAGAGATGTGGGCTCTCTGGTCTAAGGGGAGATAACTCTCTTATTAAACTTAGGATAATTTAAGCTGGTTGTGTATATCTATGTGAACAAATGAGATTAAAGATAGATTTGAATGGTGATAGAGTATTACACAAATTTACAATTTCTGTTTTTATAATAATAAAGCTAAAAAAACTTAACATTTGAGCATTACTGTTTCACATGTACGTATTAGATAAAAATACTTCAGAATGAATTTTGAAATTTGTCACAATCCTCATATTAGTCTGCATGGGCATTTCTGTAGGAGATCGTAATGAGAATGGGACGGTGGATTGACTTTAGAAATGACTACAAGACGATGTACCCCTGGTTCATGGAGACTATATGGTGGGTCTTCAAACAGCTCTACGATAAGGGGCTGGTCTATAGAGGTTTCAAGGTAAATCCTCGTGTCTAAACCAGTACAGATACACCCAATTTTTATTACAACCTTGTGTGGTTGCCAAAATGTGGTTTTCAATGTTGTTCTTGTTCATATTGGACTCACTCTAGTTGTTCCAAAACAGGAAATAGAAATAGAATGTATTTTGCCTAATTTGAATTTATCAAAGCCCTGTTCATATAACTTTGATGGATCAATCATTTCTAGCTTGTTACTTGTACTTTCTTTGATAATAGTCATTCACATCGTTCTTAATCTGTTAACTATCAGTTAGTACATTCTGCTTCGCCTCACAGGTGATGCCATTCTCCACAGCCTGTAATACACCATTGTCAAACTTTGAGTCCGGACAGAATTACAAGGAGGTTGTAGATCCTGCAGGTATGCACACTGGAGAAATAAAATCTCTGTATTTATCAATTGCAGTCAAAACTATCTGGTTCTCCATCAGCTGCAATTCTAAGATTGTTACCTGTATCTTACAGTCTGTAATCTGAGATATTTATCTAACACTGTAAATTTACTGCCTCCATTGTTGTCCATCCTGTCACAGATTGCTAATACACAGATTTGATTGTTTTATCCCTAGCAGAGGAGCACAGCTAACCATTCTAGAGTATAAAAAGAAAAAAGAATTGTTACTTTCAGAATTATCAATCCATATGAGATGGAAATTTCAAAATTTTTGGTTTCGAAGAATCTACATATATAATACATCTGCAACAAATGTTGCCTTCTGTTTGCAGTGATAGTGAGTTTTCCACTGGAGGAAGACCCAAATGTATCTCTGATTGCCTGGACCACTACACCGTGGACACTGCCCAGTAATCTGGCTCTCTGTGTCCACCCAGAACTGGAGTATGTCAAAGTTAGAGGTAAGTCTAATGAAATGTATATTAAAATAGGAATACCAGTTGAGATTACAGTGTTGTCTTCACCCACAGATACAGGCAAACCAGGCTGGCCGCAACAAACTTTGTTTGCCTGTAACCCTACCAATACCCTAGGTTACCTGTAACCCTACCAATACCCTAGGTTACCTGTAACCCTACCAATACCCTAGGTTACCTGTAACCCTACCAATACCCTAGGTTACCTGTAACCCTACCAATACCCTAGGTTACCTGTAACCCTACCAATACCCTAGGTTACCTGTAACCCTAACAATACCCTAGGTTACCTGTAACCCTACCAATACCCTAGGTTACCTGTAACCCTACCAATACCCTAGGTTACCTGTAACCCTACCAATACCCTAGGTTACCTGTAACCCTACCAATACCCTAGGTTACCTGTAACCCTACCAATACCCTAGGTTACCTGTAACCCTACCAATACCCTAGGTTACCTGTAACCCTACCAATACCCTAGGTTACAAAACATATCCATATGCTTCGTGTCTCATGGGTAGTATGCGCTCTGCAGTCAATGCTCTCGCAACTATCTACCTTGTTGCTGTGCAATCACAGAGAAGCACAGTAGCCGGTGAATCACTTACCCTGGGATAATAACCGATCACAAATTTGCAGGACATGCAGGGTTCATAGTTTTAGCATGCATGCAGGCCTGCAATTGCCTCATATATTTTCCTATATTTTGAGCCATTCCTATATTTTAATCAAAACCTCCTATATTTTCAGTATTCAGTGAAGATAATTTCATTAAACACCAGAAAACTACGAAGTTTGAAATATACAATGTAGTAGTGACCTGTCATACACCCCCTTTATTTCCTATATTTATTGAGAAAATTCCTATATTTCTCCTATATTTTGGCGAATTTCTTCTATATTTTCACTGTGAACCACTTGCAGGCATGTGCATGACCTAACTTGGAAGATTATGTCTGTGCTGAGAAGTCAACGCAGGCGATCAAACTCTTGCAATAGCCAATATACAAGTGAAGGCATGAAGCTCGTTATCCACTGCTAGCAGGGTACCCATCCTACCGATACGTTAAAAAAATAAAGTTATTAAAAATGGTTTCGGTTGGTAATTTCTTCATTTTCATATTTTTCAACATGCCATACAAAAAGATATTTAAAAAAGCTATAAGAAAAAATGTAATCTACCTACCCAACTTCCTCCAAATTTGGTATGTACAGTTAATACAAATAATATAATGGTGGATTGCCCCATAATCTGGTGGTGTTCGGAGATGATCAAACCAATTTTACTGGTACTTGAATAAATCTCTGATCATGCCATTGTATAGCTGTATTCTAAAGCAGTTCATCTACATAATTGCCTCCCCCAAACTACCAACCAAGTTTACTTCCTTTAGCCTCCATCTTTACTGTATCGGTACAGTTATACCGATAGAAACAAAGTTCAACTATTGCCTATTACTGGCATAGGAAATTTGAGAATTTATATACATATATTCTCATCATGTTATACTTTGTTGTAATGATATGTGTATCGTCTTTGAAACTACATAGACAATGATAAGTATATCCTCACATCATCCATGTTCATAAGGGATCGTTTCCATTAATCGTTTTTTCTTCAGTCGCGATTTTTCTTCAATTTTCTCGATTGAAAAACGATCAATCGCGAATCAGTCGCGAGGATATCGAGAAAAAAAATGGGAAAAAACGATTGAACCTTTTCTGGAAAAAACCATTCTCTCGCGATATCGTTTTTGAATCGTTTACCCATGCGCGATCCGTTCTTGATCGCGAATCTTCAATCGCGAGAGAATCGTTTTTTTCAAGGCGCGAGAGAATCGTGAGGCGGAGTGATATTTGACAAATAGGCCGTGTTGCCGTCGTACGCCGCTCTATCCGCGAACTGGGAACTACATGTAATGTTGATTGCGGATTTGTCGATGGAAAAACCTATATTACTATACTATACTGTATAAAATGCGTAAGATAACGGAATAATATATATGATTCACGATCTATAGTCTCCTACAAGCCGAAGTAGGGCGTATGCTGGAAATATCTTTTCATATTCCTGTACCATGCTTCCTGTGACGTTCGCTCTCAGATTTACTCTGGCGAAGCGTAAATGACAAAATTACATGTTTATTCAATAATCGTGTGAGTCAACAATGTATTAATGATACAGGATGATAGTCACAATATCTTGTTTTGTAAATACCGGGTACAGGTCATAAGTGGATTTGAGTTCGTTGATTGCATTATCAGAATGATTACGGCACAGGCTTGATAGAGGTGTGAATGGGCGCATGGCGATAACCCAGAACAGCTTAGCCCTCCAGCCGAGAATTTCTAGGTTAATTAAGGTGAAAAATAGTGTAATTAAATATGTATATTTTGTTATAGTAAAACATACATTAGGAAAGGGTATCCATTCATGTTTTGGTACAGTTTTTAAACTATTGAGATGTGAATAAGTGAATCACCATCAAGTTAATTTTATTTATTATAAGAATATTCGCGGCAGTGATTTCATATTGATATCAAATACATATCTTTTTGATTGAATCGCATATAACGGTTGGATTCGCATATGTACAATACTTTTTATTTTAATTTTATATTTTGATAAATGAACTATGAATGATTCCAAAGGGAAGCTCAAGCCCAAAACCAACTGAATATTATATAATTTCATCTCTTACTGGATTAACCAGTTGTGAAAATTTTTACAAACAGCCCGCGCTATATATTAATAATTAAGTGCTTGCGAAGACTCAAAAGCCCCGTATGACAATGTTATATTCAATACAGCGCCATCATCTACACAAGGAAAATGGTGATCGTAGGACAAAAAACCACGCGTACAGCGAAAATCTGATGAATCAACTCAAAATTTCAGCCCGCACAGATGCCAAAAACGTTCACGAAAAATAATACACAAGAAATCTGGAATAATACCAGCTTTAAAACACAGAAATACCCAAAATAATAGACGAAATTGCAAGTGCTAATGACCCAATCTGACCATATCCGGGCCTGTGTCCCGTACAAAATATATGTAAATATGAAGTTATAATTATATGCATAACCATTATTCCTATGTATATATATAGATATTTTTTTTCAATTTCTTTCAATATCCCCATCGTATCTATATAACCGCCAACTGTACAGAAACACGCTATAGTTTTACACTACGCAAAGAATGGAAAAGGAAGAAGAAAAAATGATCGAACTTTATATAGTCTGACTGAAGTGTTAGAAACTCGAACGTGTATGCGGGTCAGTCAGGCTGAACCAATGGCGTACTACTTTCGGCTATAATCCTCAATCGTTTTTTTTTCAATCGTTTATATTTTCTCGATTAAAAAGCGATTGAATCGCGATATCGCTTTTTATTCGCGAGAATTTTCTCGATTGAAAAACGATTGCCAACAGAAAAAAAAAACCATTCGAACAGCGATCGCGAATGAATCATTTATTTTGAAGAAAAAAAAACATTCCCTCGCGCCTTGGAAAATCGCAACTTCGAGAAAATTTGACGAAATAAACGATTCATTCGCGAACGATAATTGGAAACGGTGCCTAACAGTGCTCATACAAGTTTGGAATTGTCAAAACTACCTGTATAGAGGGAGTTAATGGTATTGCTTCCACAAAATTGATGTGTTACCTTTACACATTACCTTCTCAAAATCTTGATGCAGTTTTGTTGCATTGTATTGTACTATTTTGTGTAATGTGTAGGATGAACATAGGACAAAAACGAAACACAACACAGCTGAGCGGGATTCAGTGAAACCTAAACATAAATGAAATATGGAAATCCAGACATTCAGGTACATGTACCAAATTCTAAATGTTATCAAAGACAATGTTGATACCTTGTGCGAATAATCTCGATGTTTCTCTTTCAGACAATGGAACCAACAAGGTATACATCATGATGGAGGCCAGGCTGGAGGCATTGTTCAAGACACCAGAAGAGTACACCATCCTTCAGAAGTATGTATGGTTGTACACACCATCAGTTGATGAGGTCATAAATATTGTGACAGAAAGCTGTCCATCTGTTAACTTTGTCCGTCTGTGCAGCACATGTATCCCAGACGGGCAAACTTTGGCCTTTTTCCTCCCATGCGAGGAAGAAACAGGAGTCTGTGCTCTAACCCCCATGTAGGGTTGTCATGGTTGTGGATTGTGACTCAATGTCTCAAACTCTGAGAAAACAAGAAGCCTATTGATTTGAATGTCTGTCCATCCATCTGTTGAATTTTCTTCTCCGTGTGATATATTTGTAGTACTAGGATATGTACTGTGATCAAGCTTTGGGTTTACCTCTTGAAAGAATGATGAACTATTTATTTTGATGTCAAAATGCAATGCAACTGCCTCTTTCAATATTGGAAGGGGATGCAGGCAAGGCGATCCAATATCTCCCTATCTTTTCGTGTTATGTGCAGAGATATTGGGTATATTAGTCTGAAAAAACAAAAAAATCAAAGGTGTCTTCATCCACAGGGAATACAAGCTATTACAGTATGCAGATGATACTGTATTATTATTGGATGGATCGGAGGAATCACTGCGTGAAACCATAGATTTACTACAGTTCTTTTCTGAAATTTCTGGTTTAAAAGTGAATATAGATAAGACAAATATTTTGTTTTTTGGTGGTGCCATGAACAATAACCCAATCTGTCCCGAATTGCATTTATCGTGGTGTAAGGACTTTTTCATATGTTTAGGCATAACTTTTTGTTTGGACTTGAAAAGAATGCCCGAGGTGAACTATTCCAAGAAGCTTAAAGATATCCGTACAAATCTCGCATTATGGAAGGGAAGAATTCTTACTCCATCTGGCAAAATTACTGTAATTAAATCGATATTTGTACCAAAACTTAATTACCTTCTTTTAACCCTTCCCAATCCTAGTAAAGACTTTATGATTGAATATGAGAGATTATTTTATCAGTTTATTTGGAACGACAAACCGGATAAAGTTGCAAGAAGAGTTATGATCCAGCCAATTTTTAAAGGAGGTTTAAACATGATACATTTAGAATCTATTGCGAACTCCTTGAAGTTGTCATGGATCCGAAGAATCTTTAGAAATCAGGCTCAATGGTCAGTTTTGCTGGCTGATACTTGGAATATTTCAGCTCAAAGCTTATGGACACTAGGTCCTGAACTTATGAGAAAGAAATCCCAGCTGACTAAGAACGTTTTTTGGAAAGATGTACTTTCAGCATATGTGAGTTTCGTGCAGAATTTACGTGTGGAAAATATATCTGATGTATTTTCACAGCCATTATGGTATAATGAGAATATCCTTATTGGTGGAGAAACTGTCTTTTATAAGGACTGGTACTCTAAGGGTATAATGTTTGTGTCGGATTTGTTTGATGAAAGCGGAGTTTTCCGGTCATATAATAATCTATGTGATGTCTTTAGTATTAATATACAGCGCTTAGCATTCTATTGTTTACGAACCAGTATATTATATTACATGAGACGTGTAAATCTGAAAAGCAAAGTACATAAAGGTTATTATGGCCCTTTTCCTCCTTTCTCCCTGAAAGTTATATTGTCAGTAGAGAAAGGGTGTGCAATCTATAATTCCGTATTCAAAAAAGATTTCCCATTCACTATTAAGTTTGTAAAATCTTGGGAATTGGAGCTAGGTGTAAAAGCAAATGATATCCAGTGGTCAAAAATATTTACATTAAGCAAAACAATTAGTCCAGATACTAAACTTTGGTGGTTCAGGTATAGGATATTGTCTCGGTCGCTGACCTGTAGAGCTTTGCTTTTCAAGATGAACTTGACTGATAGCAATATATGTTTTTTCTGCAAGAATGATGTTGAGAGTATTAACCATTTGTTAGTTGAGTGCCCAACATCTATTATATTTCGGAAGAAGGTGAACGATTGGGTTGTTCGTATTACTGGAATAGAAATATGTTATTCACCTCGTACAATTATTCTCGGCTTTATTGGTAAAAATCTGGAAGTTGTAAATTTGATTTCATTGCTGATAAATTTTTGCCTGTTTAGGGCTAGTCTTCGATGTGCATTACCAATGCTGGACTGTCTAAAAGCGGATTTGAAAAAGTACTATTTGGCTGAACATGTGAATGCTAAATTATTAAATAATGTTGATAAGTTCAATGAAAAATGGAACAAGTGGCATATTCTGATATAATGTCTCTTTATTATAAGTCATTTTAGTCAATACATGTATTCATCCAATTCAGCATAGCTGTAAATTGGTGCTGATAAGTACTATGTATGACAACAGATCCTCGGGACATCAAGTCTGGAACTGTTCATTCTTACCTGACCGTGCGGACTGTAATAATTAAGAATCTAATAACATTATTCGAAATACTGTATGTATAATGGATACACTCATTTATTTTTTATTCCATCTAAAAATGTTGAAAGCTGCATGTAAAATGCTATGTTATCACTGCAACAATGTTGACTGATGTGAATACTGATATGGACTGAATAAAAAAAATTATAAAAAAATCAACAAAAAAACCAACCTTTTGACAAGAGTTCTCCTTAACTTTTGACCTATAAAAAAAGTCACCTTGATTTGAGAACTCAAACTACATGTACATGCAATTATGTGTAGTAAATCTCATTGAGTGGATAAACTCATCTCCATACACAAGACGACTTCTTCGCTCACTTTTCGAATCAGCCTTGATTCATCAGCCCACCGGCATGACCGGCTCTGTTCAAAAGAATTTATGAATAGACATGAAATGTCATTGACCTCAAATCCATTTGAATTTCAAAATCTGCCATTTGAGTTATTGATTGGCTGTGCTATGTATCCAGGCCTTGAATTTCACCTCAATTTTCTGCCAGCCAGTCGGGCTGGCTGAACTCAAGATCTACCAGCCCTAGTCATTTTTTACCAGCTACTTTATTTGAGATTTGAACAACCATCACCAACGAACTTGGACTTGTGTTGTTGTTGTTGTTGTTGTTGAGTAGTTTCCGCACACCAGGTACATCGCATAACTTGATTGCTTTGCCATTGTGACCAAACTGTCCGTTGTCATTTGTCATATAGTTGATTTCTCTCTGATTTTTCTTTCGGTCGTTTATCTGGCGGATTCGACCCGCTCAGATACCGCCACATTTTAGCGGGAGCGGAGCAGAAGCTGAAGCCTCGTTTTCAAATACCCACTTCCGTTTTTGATTGTCGTAAATTGAGACGTCGTTATCACACACGCTATCGCCAAATGGCACCCCGCAATATCAAATCGGCGAAAAAATGTATGTTTACGATCCAAAATGAACTTCAGGTCACACAAATTGTTAAAACAAAAATAACGTGGTCTGAATTTTTCACCAGCCAGTCTGGCTACTGAAGTCAAATAATTCACCAGCCCGGTGCTTGTTTTACCAGCCACGGGCTAACGGGCGAGTGGGAAATTCGAGGCCTGGTCTCCCCTACCACCATATTAGAAAGAATGACATAATATACTGAGAGAATGTCTCCCAACACACTGTCATTGGGTATATTCTGATTGGCTCATCTCTGGTTTGTAGATGAAATCTACACCTTAGATTTGAATGCTTTCGGTGTAGAATAAACCAGTAACGGTGATCCAATCTATCATGGCTGATTCGAAGTGTGAATGAAGAAGTTGACTTGTGTATGAAGATGGGATAAATTAGCCTCAGACAATGAGTCACCCTAATTCATAGTTTCTATGACTACATAGTTTCTATGGCAGTCAAGTGTTCATCTATCTGTAAGCAATTCCAATGTCCAGGCTATTTTTCTAGTAGTTTTAAAATCTAAATCCTCAAAATTGAAAGTGCAGTGTACAGTTGATCTATCAAACATGTCAACTCAATTTGGGATTCAACATGCCGTGCAAATAGAATCACATTTGCATTTCCATCACATCTGCACATCGAGTGTATTATATTACATAATACCTGTAGATTTATGGCGTGTGGATCATCATGGAAGCTCATGGATCCTTATTCTACATGGGATCACAGGCTCATTTATATCCCCATTGTATCATTTCAGATTCAAGGGAAGTAGCTTATATGGGAAGAAGTACAAACCACTGTTTGACTACTTCTTACATGTAAGTATAAAGTAAAGACATTACCTGAAGCCAATGAAGTTTTCAATGGATAACTTCAGGTTTATTAATTGCATGTTTGCTGTACATGGTTTTATATTCCACAGATAACAAAAGAATTTGATTGCATTGAAAGATGTTTTAATCTACTTCTAGTTTTCATGTGTAGAATATAAAATACATTTGATTTGTAGATGAAGGAGCGCGGGGCATTCCGTGTATTAAATGATGGGTATGTGACGGCTGAGAGTGGTACAGGGATTGTACATCAAGCGCCATACTTTGGAGAGGTAAGTGTGATTATAAACAAATACCAGTGTTCTATACAGGAAAATTATTTGATTTTCTTTGTAAATTTGCCGATTCGAGAAATTAGCAAAAAAATGTTCATAAGAAAGGGCTAGAGTGTTCAGATGGTGTTTGATACTCATATGTTAATAAGAAAGGGCTAGAGTGTTCAGATGGTGTTTGGTACACTTGTCCAACTCAAGAGTGTTACATCTTAACATAAATTCAGATAATACATCAAAATATTTGAACTTGTGGTGAAACACACTTGATTATTTTTTCCAAATATTGTGATGCATTTGATTTTTTAGAGGCGTCCTATTGAAGGACATAATGAGACCCTGTATATAACACTGAATACTATTTCCAATTTTAATATATGATACAACTTTATCGATATTCCACCAATAATTCAATCACAGGAAGTACATTGCACATAATGCAAGAGTTTATTGAAACCTCCACCAATCTCGGGGTTTAGTTGGAACTTAGCGAAAAGCAGCTGTTAAAACGTTGTAATGCCCTACCCCCTTGAGCAAAATATTGAAATGAGTCCCCACCTGAACCTAATACAATTAATTCCAATCACCATCTACTTCATTGTTGGCTTTAGACTGGGATGCATTTCTAAGCCTAGATCTCATTTTTTCTTTGGTATATTAAAAAAACTGTACAGTATGTGTACGTTTACCTGGCGAATGTTGTAATGTTGTTTGTATAACGCATTGTTTAACAATCATTGATATATGTACAGTGAAACTTTTGTATACCAACCATGCTTGGGATTAGATTATATTGTCAGTTTTGACAGGGTTTTGGTTATCAAGGTTCAAAATACTTTAAATTGAAGTATTGGGACCATGGATAATGTCGGTACTTAGAGTTTTACTGAGGCATTGGTATTCAGTTTTCACTGTATATCTATGTTTCTATATGTATTCATGTGTGGAAAGAGCTAGAGTAAAGGTTCTTTGTTGTAGAATTTGCGATAAAATTTAAGATTCTGTCAGTAGATAATTTGACTGTTTTCTAGGATGATAACCGTGTATGTCTGAACAATGGGATCATTACCAAAGATATGACCAAGATGATCTGTCCAGTGGATGCTAGTGGCAAGTTCACAGACGAAGTCACACACTTCAAAGGCATGTATGTTAAGGTAAGTTGAAGCCGGAGTTGAAGTTTCGGGAATAAATTATCTGCATTGACTTTCCTTGATTGACTGTTCTTAATTAGTTGTGTATATTCTTTGACTTCTTGTTCTAAATGAGCAAGAATCATGACATACTATTTTCTTCCTGGCAATTTGGAGTAATATTTTATTGTGTATGCATGTCATTCATGTAGCATGTCAGAAACTGGAATTTGGTAGAGTCAACTAGCAAAATCTGAATTTCTACCTGGCTGATACAACTCTGACTAAACAACAGACTGAAACAAAAAAACTGGACTATACAACATATGCATTATATTTGACAGACACAAGGAAAAGGAGATAATGTACATTGAGAAGATTATATAACTTCGATAGTATCGTCATATTAATTTTCCATTTGGATGTGCGGATGTCTGTTTTGTTGTCCATATTTTCTGCACACCCATTCTCAGATCAACAAAAGAATAATATAACTATTGCTGCCTCAATGGAAACACCATGCCATAGGCAGACATGATACATGTACTTCACCCTGTCACCTTACCCTGACACTGGGCCGACCAGTCCTTGTTGTTCATGGAACAAACATCTTTGATCATTCACGGAACTAATATGTGCAACATTTGGGCATGTTTCCCTGTCAAGATGGATAATTACGAATAATTTTGATGTTCATACAAGTCTAACAATAACGAGAAGGGAAAAAGCTCACCTTTATTTCATGATAGTGTTCTACAAGTGTGAGGTGTATTTAGATTATCAGAGCATTTAGTTTTCACCTGTATCAATCAATACAAACATTCAGATTCAAGGTCCTGTGTAAAATATGGGATGGTACAAGTTTAGATTTCTACAATTTCCACATGCAATCCCGGACTTGCACTATAATTAAAGTTAATCCTTAAGCAATGGATCTGCCCCAATAGCAGCATCAGGGGCATTGATGAGTGTTCCCCTAACTGCCTGATTTGTGGTTCATTAATAGAGTCGCTTTCATAAATGTAGATCTCTTCAGCCTGGGAAATATTTTTAATCGATGATAACTGGACGATTTTCGAGATGAATTTGGACACGCCAAAATTATCATCAATGTAAGCATGACGGTCCTTTTTTGAAATAGGTAAATAAATATATTTTCCATATTTACACCATTTGTCATCAATTAAAAATATTAAAATATTATTAGGCTGAAGAGATAAGAAAGCAACCCGATTAACAAAACCGCAAATCAGGTAGGAAACCATGCACCAGTGCACCTGCTTCTGCTGTTGGGGCAGTTTCTTTTGTCTGAAGATTAATTTCTATTCTTAGTACAGTGTTATATTTAAGATGAACTCTTATTCCAGGATGCTGATAAACACATCAACAAACATCTGAAAGAAAATGGCCGCCTTGTCCACCAGGGTACAACGAAACATAGTTACCCGTTCTGCTGGAGGTTAGTATACTGTACTATTAATACTTGTCATCTGAACATGTAGATAGTCATGACAATATGTAGCTCTCTACATATATAATATAGACAAAATTTTGAATTCTATTCCACCTACAAATATCTACATGTATTCACATGTGTGCCTCAGACACTTGAGAGAATGTCAAATTATGTTCTCCAATCAAAATGATAATGAGGTTGATAGAATACTTCTGGATATTGATCAACTTTTTTCAATAAAGGAAGTACTCAAACCTAAATCAAAGTGGGTCCATCTTTCATGTAATAGTCACAAGTCAAAGAAGAACCGTAGTCTGTTTGGGTACAAAGACAAGTCTATATGGAAGGCTTTTCAGTGATATAAAGGCCAGAACAATAGACACATCAAAAGTGTCCGACTGTATGAATGAATTGATTATATAATGATCCTACCTTTCATCCTCTGTAAGTTGATTCATCTCTATTTAACCATTTGATAATACCAGGTCTGAAACACCTCTGATCTACAAGGCTGTTCCTAGCTGGTTCATCCGAGTGGAACATGCCTCCAAACAACTACTGGAGAGTAACCAGAAAACCTACTGGTAAGTTATATCCATGGCTGTCTTAACAGTCATGACAGTGGTCTCACCATGTATTAATG
Organism: Hanleya hanleyi; assembly: GCA_036873755.1. NCBI lineage: Eukaryota > Metazoa > Mollusca > Polyplacophora > Lepidopleurida > Hanleyidae > Hanleya > Hanleya hanleyi. The sequence continues at coordinate 45,637 of JAVTVY010015211.1, read as the reverse complement.
GTCACTTAATAGTCATGACAGTGGTCTTAATACATGATGAGACCACAGTCCTGACAGTGGTCTCACCATGTATTAATGGTCACTTAACAGTCATGACAGTGGTCTCACCATGTATTAATGGTCACTTAACAGTCATGACAGTGGTCTTAATACATGGTGAGACCACAGTCCTGACAGTGGTCTCACCATGTATTAATGGTCACTTAACAGTCATGACAGTGGTCTCAGCATGTACAAATGGTCACTTAACAGTCATGACAGTGGTCTCACCATGTACTAATGGTCACTTAACAGTCCTGGCAGTGGTCTCACTATGTATTAATGGTCACTTAACAGTCATGGCAGTGGTCTCACCATGTACTAATGGTCACTTAACAGTCCTGACAGTGGTCTCACCATGTACTAATGGTCACTTAACAGTCCTGACAGTGGTCTCACCATGTACTAATGGTCACTTAACAGTCATGACAGTGGCCTCACCATGTACTAATGGTCACTTAACAGTCATGACAGTGGTCTCACCATGTACTAATGGTCACTTAACAGTCATGACAGTGGTCTCACCATGTACTAATGGTCACCTAACAGTCATGACAGTGGTCTCACCATGTCCTAATGGTCACTTAACAGTCATGACCGTGGTCTCACCATGTATTAATGGTCACTTTACAGTCATGACCGTGGTCTCACCATGTATTAATGGTCACTTAACAGTCATGACAGTGGTCTCACCATGTACTAATGGTCACTTAACAGTCATGACAGTGGTCTCACCATGTATTAATGGTCACTTGGGCTTTCATTCTCTCATTGTCTCAGTTTGTAACCTCCTTAACTGTCAGTTAAGTTGGCGCAAATTTGTGGCGCAAATTCACATTAAGTCTTCTTAAACTTTTGTCAGGTTTACAAGGTTTAAAAATGAAAATCAACCATCCAGAATCCATGTGCAAAGCCCCAATCCGATTTAAAACATATCCGCTCTGGTGTAAATGTATTTGACCCTCTCACTATCTCGAGTCTGTTCTGCATGAAATCTGCTGAGCTGCCGGTAATTCGTGAGTCTAGTAAAAGATGGACAGTGCTCATGACATTCAAATTTCACACCGAAGAATTGGGTCAAGTTGACAACCAATCCACAGCGCGAAATGTCCCCATGTGGTGTTCTTTACATCACTCTCGACTGACGTCAAAACCATGCAGCTCCTTCCTACGCAACTTAGTTCGAATAATTTTTGGATAAATACGAAGCAAGTTTCAATCATAGATAATTTTCCATCACATTTCGTAATGGTTATGGGTCGGCTATGTATTTTGCAGCAGCTACATGAGCTATGCAGTTCTAAGTTTGGTTATTTTGAAACTTCTCGTGCCTAGTACATATAATCTGGTGAGTTGGTTGTGTAAGGAGATGTCTGTCCCATAATATTATATCATGCCATCTTGTACATTGCATTTATTGGTCAAAGATGAGATAATGTAGAGAGTTACTTTCATGCCAGAAGGTCATCGAACGACCTTCAGATAGGAAGGAGATCAGATCCCATTAGAGAATCGGTTTCTGGGTCTGTTTTAATCAGATTGGCAAAGCCCAGAGCTGATCATGTGACATGCTTCACTGCACACTCCATCTGAGACTGGTATTGGGAAGCCTCCATTAACCCAAAGTTTTCTTTAATATAATAGTACATAATGTGAAAGTATGATTGAATGAAAATGTATCATATTTCTGGCAGGGTTCCTGAGTTCGTGAAAGAGAAGAGATTTGCCAACTGGTTAACGGATGCCAGAGACTGGGCCGTATCCAGAAATAGATACTGGGGAACCCCCATCCCTCTCTGGGTCAGTGAGGATGGAGAAGAGGTATGTGAAGGGTTAATGTTAACATATAGGTAATAGATACTGGGGAACCCCCATCCCTCTCTGGGTCAGTGAGGATGGAGAAGAGGTATGTGAAGGGTTAATGTTAACATAGAGACAATATATCCCCATCCCTCTATGTACCAGTGAGGATGGAGAAGAGGTATGTAAAAGGTTAATGTTAACATATAGACAATATATACTAGGGAACCCCTTCCTCTCTGGGTCAATGAGGATGGAGAAGATGTGTGTGAAGGGTTAATGATAACATTTAGACAACAGATTCTTGGGAACCCCCATCCCTTTCTGGGTCAGTGAGAATGGAGAAAAGGTATGTGAAGGGTTAATGTTGACATGTAGACAGAATATACTGGGGAACCCCCATCCCTCTCTGAGTCAGTGAGGATGGAGAATAGTAGGTGAAGGGTTATCGTTAACATATAGGTACTATATACTGGGGAACCCCATACCTCTATAGACCAGTGATGATGGACAATAGGTATGTGAAGGGTTAATGTTAAGATATAGACAATAGATACTGGGGAACCCCCATCCCTCTCTGAGTCAGTGAGGATTGAGAAGAGGCATATGAAGGGTTAATGTTAACATACAGACCATAGATACTGGGGAACCCCCATCCCTCTATGGACCAGTGAGGATGGAGAAAAGGTATGTGAAGGGTTAATGTTAACTTCTCGACAATAGATACTGCGGAACCCCCATTCCTCTCTGGGTCTATGCGGATAGAGAAGAGGTATGTGACGGGTTAAATAATGTTAACATCTAAACAATAGATACTCGAGAACCCCATCTCTCTCTGGGTCAGTGGGGATGGTGGAGAAGAGGTGTGTGAAAGGCAGGGCGCGAAATGTTCTCGTGTCCACCTGTCGCGGACACGTAGAATTTGCCAGTGACAGGTAGGAAAAAATTCTACCTGTCACTTGCGACAGGTGAAACATTGCAGGGATTCATAGGTGTTAATCTTTACTAAACGCCCGAAGCAAGAAAAACTTGTTGTTGTTGTTAAACGATGTCACATCTGCTGAGAGCATGCCAAGCTTTAGAGCTAAAAATGTCACATCTGCTGAAAGCATGCCAAGCTTTAGAGCTAAAAATAAATTATTAGCCTCATTATGCTTCGGCAAGCGTCGACGTTCGATTAGACCTCAACACTCTAGATTTGTTTACACTGTTGGAGAGATCATTGGAGATCGGCAGTCGCCGAGGTGATTTCAAGTCACGGATATTCTTCAGATCAAAGGTCACTGTGAACAGAAAGGGAACCCACGCTCGAGTAAAAGCTTTTCTGCCGCAGTGCGTAAAGTTTGACAGACATCCGTCGATAACCTTCTTTTACTCTGAGCGTGGGTTCCCTTTCTGTTCACAGTGACCATTAATGAATTCCAATGTTGCCAAATCATTAATTTTTTTTTGTACCAAAGGAAAATGTGCTCAAGTTCACTGAAACAAATTCCATTCTTTGTCTACTGCAGTAGACCGAAGCACAGATATGTATAAAGTTATTAGCATATTATGTTCATGGAATATACCAGTTAACATACGGAGATTGAGAAGCACGACACAAACAACCTCATGTCTGGTTATAGTGTCGCCCGTGACAGCATGGTCAGGCTATTAGAACACATTCTCTAGATCAGCTTCACGTTTGTAATGTTTAAAAAAAAAAATTAATGATATGGCAACATTGGAATTCATTAATGAATTCATTGGAATTCATTAATGAATTCCAATGTTGCCATATCATTAATTTGTTTTTGTACCAAAGGAAAATGTGCTCAAGTTCACTGAAACAAATTCCATTCTTTGTCTTACTGCATGAGCTAATAAAAACACTTTAAAACTCAAGAAATTTGGCGAGTGGGCATTAAAAATAAAATACTCAGGACTACATTGGATAGTTTTCTTATCAAAGACCCTGGTGCGTTCATCGTTTAAACATAATTCGATTAGCATATATAGAAATTTTGACAAAATTAGTGTACAAGTAAGTTTTGGGTGGGACAGGTAGAAAAAAACCTTACCTGTCAAAAACATTTCATGCCCTGGAAGGGTTAATGTTAACATTAGAGAATATTTAATGTGGAACCCATCCCTCTATGGGTTAATGATAACATATAGACAATAGACACTGAGAATCCCCATAACACTCTAGGTCAGTGAGGATGGAGAAGAGGTATGTGAATGTTAATGATAACACAAGAAAACTAATTGATGCAGATGCATCAATGCCGGCGGAAACGTTTGTAGCTTATAATCTGCGTATTACAAGCCGATTACGTGTGCAACTGGTGAATACAGATCACGATGCACCATAATGGTTAAAAAAAACGTTGATTTGTTTGTTTGGTTTGACTAATGTAGTTCGCGCAAGGATCCATCTGGAAAGTGTGGGGTTAGCCGGAAGTTAAGTGCTTGCTGGCAAAATGTGCACATGAACCGCATGTCCTACTAGGACTTTGAACGTAATATTCTCTGGTTGACGTATTAAGTCACTTCATATAGCCTGACGCGCTGTGGCATTATATGGGACCCATCATCAAGCCACTATTTCTTTATGATGTGTGTCATTGTAAATTAAGACCAGATCGACTTTCTCTACACATCAATCCGATCCGCGTGTTTTACTGTTTCGAGTTTTTAGTAACTCGCAGTTCAATCTCAAACATTTTGCTGCAGACGTATAGGTGAATAACTTGGTCATGTATGGTCATCGATTTGGTCTCTCAGCCATAATAAAATAGTACTAAAGGACATTTATTCGATGAATTCATTATAACAGAATTTATATTAATGTGTTAATCACGAACGGGTGATACAATCCTGTCGTTCTACGATATGAAACTAGTTGGATCACTCCACGGCACGTCTGTGAAATATGGCTCGAGAAAACACCTGTTATTCGTCGAATATCAAGATGGCCGCTCCCATGTTTACTGAATTCAGATATCCGGCGGCGCTGCGCCGCCGGAAATAAAGACAATAGATACTGGAGAATTCTCATAGCACTCTGGGTCAGTGAGGATGGAGAAGTGATGTGGCCTAACATACATTGATCCATATAATCATAGCAATTATTCATTTCATACAGTTGTTTAATATACAAAATGATTATTCTAATCTCATGACGGAATCTAGTGCCTGCATGTATGAAGTCAGAAATCCAAATATATTCTGCGACATGAATCAGTTGCCACAACCAGTTGATCTGCAGCAATACTGCAGAAAACATGGAAAAACCCTGGACATTGTCCAGTCCTCACCATGGAAACCCTGGACATTGTCCAGCCTCACAACCATGGAAACCCTGGACAATGTCCAGCCTCGTCCATGGAAACCCTGTACAATGTCCAGCCTCGTCCATTGAAACCCTGGACATTGTCCAGTCCTCACCATGGAAACCCTGGACATTGTCCAGCCTCACAACCATGGAAACCCGGGACAGTGTCCATCCTCGTCCATGGAAACCCTGGACAATGTCCAGCCTCGTCCATGGAAACCCTGGACAATGTCCAGCCTCATCCATGGAAACCCTGGACAGCTCGCCCATGGAAACCCTGTACAATGTCTATGGACCATTTCTTGCCTTTCTCAAAACAATTTTTCATACGCTGGATTCAGAGCATGGAAAAACCATGGAAAACTGTCCGAATACTCCTGCCTTTTTCCAGCGTAAGTCTTTTTCTTGCTTTTTCCATGGAAACCCTGGAATTTCTATAGCCGGGAAGTAACGGTGATCCTTCAAAGAATGGAGGTAATGGTGGTCTTTCAGGTAAGAGGTAACGGTGGTATGAGGTAACGGTGGTCTTTTGGAAAGTGAGGTCTTCAGGTATGAGGTAACGGTGGTCTTTCGGATAGTGAGGTCACGGTGATGCTTCAAGGAATGGCGGAAATGGTGGTCCTTTAGATATGGAAATAACGTGGGACCTTCAGTTATAGAGGTAACGACCATCCAAAGAATAGTTGTAATGGTGGGCTTTCTGGTGTGAAGGTAATGGGGGTCCTTCCGATATGGAGGTGACAGTGGTCCTTCAAAGAATGTAGGTAACGTTGATTCTTCAAAGAATGGAAAAAAACGGTGGTCATTTTGGTATGGAGGTAACAGTGATGCTTCAAACAATGGAGGTACTCATGGTCCTTCAGGTATGATACAGTGGTCCTTCAGATATGAGGTAATGTGGTCCTTCAGGTATGAGGTAATGTGGTCCTTCAGGTATGAGGTACATGTAATGTGGTCCTTCAGATATGAGGTAACGTGGTCCTTCAGGTATGAGGTAATGGTGGTCCTGAGGGAAGGGTAGTCTTTCGGGAATGGAGGTATCGGTGATCCTTCAAAAATGAAGGTAACGGTGGTCCTTCAGGTATGGAGGTAACGGCGATCCACCAGGTATGGAGGTAACAGTTATCCTTCAAAGAATGGAGGTAACAGTGAACCATCAGGTATGGAGGTAACAGTTATTCTACAAATAAGCATCTAGTCCGTCGTTCAATATTCATACGTCATCCATTAAAGAATTTCTGTGTACATAATCCAAAGACCTAATTCATATAACGGCATTAGCACCAAATTTACAGAATGAATCAAGGTAAGGTAACGCAGGGTAACTTTGACAGTCGGACAACTTTTACACATTTTTGTTATATTAGCATATTGTTACAGCTCATAGACAGTATCTCACCTTTATATATAAGATGCTGTTATCTGCTGGGACAGCAGGGGTAGATGGCCAGCCATGTGACTCTCTTCATAAGATGGCCACTTAACATGTAGTTGGCACTGGTGTAACTGTTAAAGTTTGACACAAACACTTCTATGGTGAAGATCTGCAATATTTTGAGTTTATAGTAAAAATATACTATTTTAGAAGTAGTAATCATTGATATAGTAGCTTTATCCAATTCTTTCCTGTTGCCACTATTTTCAGTAATTTTGTGTATTTGGGGTAACTTTGACACCACGCTCACCACTGATTCCCATGATGATGTCAAAGTTACCCCAACTCAACATGTCAAAGTTACCCCAGCTGATTTGCTATGACTTTGATGATGCATGTCAATGTTACCCCAGGGCATTCACCATGGGGTAACATTGACACATGTTCTTCTTCAAATTTACATGCAATAAATATCTGTGGTTATCACATTAATAATTAGAACAGGTCCAAAAGTGTCTAGTGTGGACTCTTAATGGTACCCAGTATTGACATAATGTGGTTCTGGTCTCCAAATCAGCTTGGAGATAAAAGTTGTGTCAAAGTTACCCCATTTTACATAAAACTAGGCTAGTTTCCTGCAAGAGAGAAGAATGAAGGTAACGGTGGACCGGTAATGGTGGAGGTATGGTGGAAACAGTGGTCCTTAGATATGGAGGTAATGCGGGACCTTCAGTTATGGAGATAAGTGCGACCATCCAAAGAATGAAGGTAACGTTGGACCTTCAGGGGTGAAGGTTACGCTCCTCCTTCAAGGAATAGAAGCAATTGTGGCCCTTCAAGGAATGAAGGTAATGATGGACTTTCAGTTATGAAGGTAACTAAACTGATGTCTTTCAATTATGGAGATATTAAAGGTGGTCCTTTCAGGAATGGAAGTAACGGTGGTCCTTCAGTTATGTGGATAACACGGGTCCTTCAAGGAATGGTGGTAATGGTGGATCTCCAGTTATGGAGGTACTTGATTCCATGAAGCGACGGTAGACCTCCAGGAATGGAAGTAACGGTGGTCCTTCAATTATGGAGGTAACGGTGGTCCTTCAGTTATGGAGGTAATGGTGGATCTTCAGTAATGGAGATTTCGGTGGTCCTTCAAGTAATGGAGGTAATGGTAGACATTCATGTATGCAGGTAACGGTGATCCTCCAGTAATGGAGGTAAGGAACATCCTTGAACAAAGGGAGGTAACGGTGGTCAGTCAGGTATGAAGGTAACGGTGAACCTGTATGGATGTAACGGTGGACATGTTTTGAGCTAAAGATGTTCCTTCAAGGAATGCAGAAAACCATGGTCCTTCGGAGGTAAAGGTGGTCTTTCAAGGAATTAAAGAATTTGATGATTCTGGAGATATTGTTCATTTTGTTTATCTGGTCGCAAGACCGTTCGAATTCGGCGGCCACCCTCGGGTAATTATCGGTACGGGTAGGTAGGGCATTTGATCGAAGTTGTTTGATTGATTTCATCTATGTACTATTTCTTCTTCGATTTGTTCCCCAAGATGACTACTGTGTCATTATTTACATCCTTCATATTATACATGTCTCTATACTCCATATCACGAGGTCACATATGTGAAGTGGAACTCCTGAAAGTAAGACTGACGACTGGTTATCGCTATGGCAGACCCGCTATCTGCCATGGTACGACTTTGTCAGACAAACCATGGCTGGGAATGATGCTACTCTAAAGAGAGAACATGGATCAGACAGTTATAAGATAGCAGTTGTCCATTTAAGCCAATCTGGCATGGGCGATTTAGGGTGTACCACAGCCTGGGGGGGGGGGGAGTGCCCCTAAATATTTTCGCTATCGCTAAGGCTAGAGGGCTGATACTTACCACACTATATCTTTGGGTCGAGCTCTACAAGAAAATGTTAAAAAATCCACGAGGCCTCCTGTTCAAAAAGAGCATTTTTGGGGCAATTTTTCGGTCACAATACAGATACACTCGACCACAATGCCCAAAAATCTGGGTAATCTTCAATGCTGATGTCAAAGGTGCATTGTAGGGTAGTTCTGGTCAGCAAAATCAGATTTGGCGTGATCAAAATTATATAAACACAAACATTATTCAAATCGGACACGATTATCTATTTCTCTGTCAGATGTACTGGCAGAAGAATAGCGGCCATCTTGGAAAATGGTGACCATTTTGAACTTTGGGCAGAGAAATGTGTTCCACGTTCATCCGTTAATTATTTATGCGAAGATGTATTAGCTGAAACCTTTATTTTAAAATACATTCACTGAATGTAATATCCATATAAATATATAGACAGAAAACAAGCAATGAGCGTCCATCTTGGATTTATTCCCCTGTCTACATCAATCTACATTTTTGATATGTTGTTCGGAATTACTTCAAAAGTTATTTACCTCAAACCCCGTTTCTGTTGCAATTTTTTTCTAGGTTTGGTGATTTTCTTACCAGATTTACTGGACTGATTCTCTTGGGCCAGGCTCTTCCCCTACAGTAGAATTGGTCGCCTGCGCACGCGCGATGTGTATCATAGAAATGACACAACTGGTCGCATGTGTGTGGCACGGGATAGGGAGAACCAGTGGGGTGTGAGGCAGATTTTTTCCGGGGGTCGGGAGGAACAGGCAACTCCAGGGTCAAAGCATCACATTTCAAGTTAAATGCTACACTAACGTTTCATCATTTACCTTGACTTACTGAATAGGGTAAATTGTTCAAACCGGGAAACGCACGTGATGTGCATATAGCCAATCGAGATAGGAGCTTGCCAACATCGAGCTGCGAGGATTTTCTTTGATGTCTGCCGGTGTGATTTCCAAATACGGCAAGTGTTGGTTGTATTGATGTTAATTTCTTTTGAATAGTCAATCAAATTTGAATTTTAAAGAGGTCATACATTGCACTCCTCAATATGGAACACGGAATATTTATAGAGCTATGACCTCACCAAACCCGTATTCTGATCAGATAATGTGTTATGTTCAGCCAAGGCAACAAGGTAGTGTTCGACTTGGATAGGCGAAGATGGGGTCAGAGGGGAGCTTCTAATGATGTCATTGAGAGACTCTACATGTAGGTCAACTTCTCTCGGCACTGATTTTGACTTTAAACGGGTCAAAATATGAATACTGGTGAGTTCCTTGTGAACACAATATGCAAGGCCAAAAGAGTCTTGATATTTGGCACAATGCTGTCAGATGAGTGCCTCTCAGTTAGCTTCACTCAGGAGTCGGGACTGATGTCACAGAGGTCAAATGTGAATTCCAGTGATGGTACCTTGTGAACACAATAGTTATGTTCAAAATAGAGATAGTCTTGGTATTTGGCACAATGCTATCCACAGTCGCTTGGGTAGCAGTGGGTGTCTTCATCGATGTTTGTGATTATATAAAAAAAAAAATAAAAAAATTCAAGAATATAATTATTTCCCACTTTTTCATACACCATAATGACAGTGGATGTCATAAAAATACTTTCTATACGACCTTCAACGATCTACATACCCCTCCTCTATGAGATCTCCATCTAAATGACAACAACTCCAATGTTAAAGAATTAGCCACAAACCCTGTACGTGTTCTGCAGTTGAACTTACCTCATGGCATTTTCCATGCCCATTGAGTTTTCACCATAGTCCAAGCCCGCTCATCTATTTACTGTTGGTTGTCTGCAGACACCCGAATTCCCGGTGTATCGGGATTCGTGGAGAAAGTCGGTACATGTATACGGCTTAACATTGGAGCTGCGTAGAGGAATAGTATGTAGATCGATGAAGGTCATATAGAAAGCATTTTCATGACATCCACTGTCATTATGGTGTATGAAAAAGTAGGAAATAATTATATTCTTGAACTAGAAGTAACAGCATCAGTGAGTATGCCCCCTTTGGAGAAGCATATTTGATGGGATGTGGATAAATGCCCCCGCCTAAAGAGTAAAAGTTGATCATGAAATAGTATTGTAGGATAATCATTACTGGTATTTTTTTAAAAGATGTATGGAGGATATTTGGGGTAGGCACATGCATGGAATATGCCTGTCCACCAGCTGACAGCTGACGTTGCACGGAAAAAATTGTGGTATTGCATTGGGATATGGCTAGATCTTGACTTTTGTTTTGCATTTCTAATGGGCTGAGGGTAGCTGTTCTGGAAGTATAAGACCCTCATACCTTGTACAAATGTGAAGAAGTTATGCTGACTATGAACGATGGCCTATGTTTGTTGATGATTTATTGTAGTTATACATATTACAGTAGTTGACAAACATGTTATGAAAGGAGGATGTAGAGGGCTAGGAGTATTTTATATATATATATATACTGACATTCCTAGTATGGATATGCCGAGGTAACGATTCTGTGATCTGAGAAATAGGTTGGATACACTGAGGATTGAATGGGCTGGATGGAGGCAGTGACAAAGACTAAGTCCAGAGTAGAACCAGTTATATGGGTTGGGTGGTTGATGATTTGATTGCAGCGTGGTAGTGACGATATGAGAGTATGGTACATAGTAGAGTCTTTATTGATATTCATGTCACCAAGCATTATGCTGGGACTTTGTCCTTGCAGCATGGTTGACAAATCAGCAATGAAGTTCTTGTCTGACGTATACCAGTACAATCGTCTTCGTAGAACTTGGTGGTGAGGCAAAAGAAATCTGTAATATCTCCATGTGACCGAGGAAAGTCTTACCATGCAGAAAACATATCTTGTACAGTCTGCCCCAGGCTGGATCCATTTATGTGATTAGTCGTGCTATCTATATGCTAGCTGCTTTCTTTAAGCAATCCAAAATTCAGCTATTATGACCAGACAACAGTGGAACAATTTTCAAGTGAATATGTCAAAGTGTTGACTTGAGGATTTATCACCCATGAACCATTTCTTGTATCTCGCTCTTCGGCTTTGGGCAGCATGGTTTGTACCATGTTTGTCTGGCACAGGAGGTAGATTAAAGTACCAAACAGATTGGGCTCTCTGAGGATCCATTGTGATCAGTGTCTGTAGAGCCTAATTTTCAAAATTCGAAATTCGATTTTTTTTGTAGTTTTGGTAAGGTTTTTGTTAGGTTTAGGGTTTTGTTAGGGTATGTTTGTTTGGGTCATTGTCGCTGTGTGACCAATAAGGTTAGGTGCGACGTTAGACTTCAAACAACCAACCAATCTCTTGTATCTCAAACTCCTATCCCAGGCCAATTCATGTGTCAGTGATGTATTGGTGAAAAATCTGGAGAATTCTGACTGAGGGGAAGTAACCCAAGTTAGAGCTATTTTCTACAAAGAACAACCCTGCTTATCTTCCCTGTGGCTTACAAGTGAAAGCGTCGACGCGTTGGATCACCCGGAAACTCCATCTGGTACATGTAAATGTATTAACCCAGTGTATGACCATTTAACGCCAAGTGGTGGCGCCACCTGCAAGCGGATTTTCTCAAAACGCAATCCCATTCAAGGTCTTATGGCTGTACACCAGTGAGAAAAATTTCAAGTCAAAGCATCAAACCACTGGAGATTTATCGCCCGGAAACCCCATCTTGTACATGTATTAACCTAGCTCAGGACCATTTAACACTATGTGGTGGCGCCATTTGTAGGCGGATTTTCTCGAAACGCAATCCTGTTCAAGGTCTTATGGCTGTAAACCAGTGAACAAAATTTCAATGGAAAGCGTCAACCCATTATAGATTTATCGCCCGGAAACCCCATCTTCATGATCTTGTACATGTATTACCCTAGCCAGTAGGCTCATTTAACACCTAGTGGTGGCGCCACCTGAAAGCAGATTTTCTCGAAACGCAATCCCATTCAAGGTCTTATGGCTGTACATCAGTGAGAAAAATTTCAAATCAAAGCATCAAATCACTAGAGATTTGTCGCCCGGAAACCCCATCTTGTACATGTATTAACCTAGCCTAGGCCCATTTAACACCATGTGGTGGCGCCACCTGTATGCGGATTTTCTCGAAATGCAGTCCCATTCAAGGTCTTATGGATGTACACCAGTGAACAAAATTTCAAGTGAAAGCGTCCATCCATTGGAGATTTATTGCCCGGAAACCCCATCTTGTACATGTATTAACCTAGCCCCATTTAACACCATGTGGTGGCGCCACCTGTACGCGGATTTTCTCGAAATGTAGTCCCATTCAAGGTCTTATGGATGTACACCAGTGAACAAAATTTCAAGTGAAAGCGTCCATCCATTGGAGATTTATTGCCCGGAAACTTCGTACGTTCGGAAGTACGGACACACCAAACTCTATATGCCCCCCCCCCCCCACATATAAAAATGGGCGGGGATATATATATATATAATCACAACAACAACATCGACAAGACACCCACTGCTACCCAAGCGACTGTGATGCTGTCTCCTGGGAGTCATCCACACAATACAACCACCTTGTATCACTGATGCTATTGTCCACTTCAATTGACATTCTTGTCGAGAACCCCCCAAGTGGTTGAGCAGCATAACTTTGTGTTGTATGTTGCCACAAGGGAAAGATTAAATTTGCTTTATGTGATGACTGTACATAGCCAGGGGTCGAAAAGTCCGCCTGTCCACCTGTCGCTGACAGGTAATATTTCTTTGTGACAGGTAGAACAAAAAACTACCTGTCGCAAGTGACAGGTAGAAAAAAACTTCTACTAACTGTTTTATCAGTTCCCTAAATCATTACGATGTTCAAGAAATCAGGAAAACCCCGAAATTCAACTAAAAAATAAACGTAATGTTTCGCCGACATTCGTTCTCCACTTTATTACGATATCTGTGTGAAGAACTTCAAGGGAGGTAAGTTGTCCAAGCATGTGATCTCATGACTGTCGGGTTCCCTCGAAGGCCCGTTTATTGCTTATATATCTTGGGAAAATTGAGGGTTCCCGATATTGCTAGCTTGTTGTCTACGTCATCATTTCTTTTGTGTTTATGTCCGTGGCGGGAAGCACTGGAAGAGACCAGCACTCATATCTCTGAAAAAAAATTGACTTCTTTAACTTTTGAAATGGATAATTTCCTCAAACGGAATAATGTGGAGGAAACTAATAAATCGGGCGGCTTGCCGACCAGCCGTGACTGTGCCACGGACACCGGCACTGGCTGATCAGCTGATTGAACTATGACTGTCTGTCTCACATTGATGATTGACTGAGAGGGAACGGGATTTTCAGCTACATATCGGAGACAATTTTTCTCTGAGAAGTGAAATTTTGCACATTCATCTGAACACGATTTGTGCATTTTTATCCGCAAGTATAGATAGATTTGTTGCTTACGCAAGTCTGTATCCAGGATTTTTTTGCAGGTTCCCATCCCATTCCTAATTCATTATTGAGGGCCCAATTTTCGTTAGGGAATTTCTGCGCAAAGAGCCATGAAATTCAATACTGGTACCCAGCTATGCAATCAGATTGATATTGAGGCTCCCAAAAGCTTTTTCTACGAGTATTTCCTTCAGAAAGCCTTTCAAATTGAACAAAAACAGTTTTGGGCGCCCATATGTTTTCCGAAACTAAATTGGCTCCAGATGCAGCCCTGTTATGTTTTCATATTGTAACAAGACAAAGACAAGCTGGGGGCAAGTAGTTGACCAATGTCATTGCTGAATTTTAAGTTTTTAGATTTCCTTGAAATTGCAGGTCAGAATTTAATGTCAAACACAGAATACAGTATATGTAGGCCTACAGTCATGATAGTGTAGCTGCTGTAGAAAGTGGCACATGTACATGTACCAGTAATAAATAAACATTTATTTTGAATCACAAGTTCTTGTTATTTTGATATATATAGTCGATCACTGCTCGTCTTTAGCCACACATGTATGTCAAAGTTCCATTGTTCAGGCTGGTGTTCTCAACAAATACAATGTTCAACACAAAACGTAAGCTTATCAAAGAAAGGTACATTCATGTACATTATATTTTACAGTGGGTGACAAAAAAATATTTTCGCAATCACTTGATTTGACAGCCTCTGAGGTAGTTCATCATCATTACAGTTTTAACCATGGAAAAATGAATGACATGGTTTTGTTCAGGTTGTAATTTAATGTGACAGGTAGAAAATGATTCTACCTGTCACATGTGACAGGTGGAGATTTTCAAACATTTCGACCCCTGATAGCCAGTCATAAATGTTCAGCTAATCATATCATAGTTGGTTATATGGTAGCTATACTGCTTAAATACTGCACAGGCCAGTTAAACCCTAATGCAGTCAATCACTCACTCCTTTTCAAGAACAAATCCCCAGTAAAGTCAATGTTGGCATTCATACAAGATGTATGGCAGCCAGGGGGGGGGGGGTGACCTTGGTAAATGTCATTTTCATGAAGTACAACACACAGAGGATCTTACACGAGTGGCTATTTAATATGAAAGTTATGACACGAGTTGAGTAAGTTTTATATGTTGTGAGCTTTAGCGAGCAAGATATAAAACTTACTCAACGAGTGTCATAACTTTCATATTAAATTGCCATGAGTGTAAGATTCTGTTTATCACATAACTACTTTCCTACGAAGTAGGCTACAGATTGCAAACTGTCCGGTAATGAGTCAGTGAGTCAGTCCATCCGAATCCTTTCATCGGCAAAATAAGGAGAACCGTTGACATTAGAACCTTGATTTTTGGCCTGAAGGTGCATTAGGGGACTGTTACCAACAAGTTCTGAGCTGACCTACTTTTGATGAAAATTTCTGGTGATTTTTGATGAAAATCACTGGTGATTCTGACTTGGGCAGTGCCCGTCTTAATATAGGCAGGATTTCAACTGGGGTGGGGATTTTCAAGAGTTCAGTTCGCGTCGAAGTCCCAATGCCTACCCTACTTCGTAGATCCTGTGACGTTAGTCACACTGCTCATGTTAACATGGTTAAGTAAATTATAAACGCAATAATTCAAAAGATTTCATCATCAAATCTATCTCAAAATTTCTTTTCTTTGTTTCATTCTCGACAAAAAAAAGGCCCTGGCTCGGGTGCATCACAGCCTTACAAGTTGCTGTATACGCTAAGCCGATATAGTTCCCAAAGGCAACAGAGCTCGAGCACTTCCCCTTTTAAGGCTATTCAGTTTCCACAGTATTTCAAAAAATCGTAGACCATTTCACAACAGAATGCAATAAGTGCAATTTGTTAACTGGCTGTTCTTCATACATTATTGATTTTTATACGCCCGCCAAAAGGCGGATGTATTATGTGATGGCGGTTTCCGTCCGTCCGTCCCTCGTGTCCGGTATATATCTGGGACAGTTTTCTATCTACAGTTCTAATTTTTGGTGAGTGCATACCCTACGGGGAGACGATGTGTCACGTACCAAAATCAAGGTCGAGGTCAGAGGTCAAAGGTCACTGGCCTCAAAAACTGGAAATCAATGAAGTGTTCGTGTCCGGTCTATATCTGGTAACGTTTTCTATCCACAGTTGAAATTTTTTGTGAGTGGATATACTAGGTGGAGACAATGTGTCGCGTACCAAAATTGAGATTGAGGTCAGAGGTCAAAGGTCACTGTTACCTAAAATCAGGAAATCATTGACAGTTTTCTATCTACAGTTCTAGTTTTTGGTGAGTGGATGCCCTAGGTGGGAACAATGTGTTGCATACCAAATGTAGGTCGAGGTCAGAGGTCAAAGGTCAGTGTGATCGAAAAATCAGGAAATCATTAAAAATTTCTAATTTTTTGTGAGTGGATTCAATAGGGGGAAATGAAGTGTCACATACAGAAAAATAGGTCAAGGTCAAAGGTCACTGTGACCCCGAAATCAGGAAATTATTAAAAATAACATTTTTTCGTGTCAGATACATTAGTGGGACACGATGTGTCACCTACCAAAATGTAGGTCAAGGTCGAAGGTCAAGGTCACTGTGACCCCAAAATCGTGAAATGGGTAAAAATCATGATTTTTTGAGTCCATTGAGAAATTACAGGGAGCCGTTTTGTCAAGTAGCAAAATTTAGGTCCAGATCAATAGACAAGGTCACTGTGACCCCAGAATCAAGGTCAAAGGTCAGTGTGACCTAAAAATCAGGAAATCATTAAAAATTACTAACTGTTTGTGAGTGGATTTAATAGGGGGAAATGAAATGTTGCATACCAACAATTAGGTCAAGGTCACTGTTATCTCGAAATCAGGAAATTATTAAAATATAACATTTTTTTGTGTCAGTAGATACATTAGTGGGACACGATGTGTCACCTACCAAAATGTAGGTCAATGTCAAAGGTCAAGGTCACTGTGACCCAAAAATCGTGAAATTGTTAAAAATCATGATTTTTTTAGTCCATTGAGAAATTACAGGGAGCCATTTTGTCATGTACCAAAATTTAGGTCCAGGTCAATAGACAAGGTCACTGTGACCCAAGAATCAAGGTCAAAGGTCAGTGTGACCTAAAAATCAGGAAATCATTAAAAATTACTAATTGTTTGTGAGTGGATTCAATAGGGGGAAATGAAGTGTTGCATACCAAAAATTAGGTCAAGGTCAAAGGTCACTGTGCCCCCAAAATCAAGAAATTATTAAAAATAACTTATTTCTGCAAGTAGATACGTTAAAGGGACATGATGTGTTTCATACCAAAATGTGAGTCAAAGGTCAAGGTCACGTTGACCCCCAAATCAAGAAATCATTAAAATTCACATTTTCCATATGCCTGTCGAAGATGAAGTCGTGTAATGCGATGTTGCGTTCTGTCCATTCATCCATTAACATTTGTTGTCCATGCAATATCTCTAGTTTCAAGGTATGGATTGGTACCAAACTTTGAGTATACTTTACTCGCATATGGCAAAGAGGAGCCATACATTTTGAGATCAATTTGTCAAAGGTCAAGGTCATACTCCCCCAAAACTGAATCAAGTTTAGCTGACTCTGTGTTACATGTAGGTTGGAATATTCAGAGTTCTCTCCCATACATGTACATGTATATGGCATTTGTCCCATGTTTGAAACAGCTACATTTAGTTAAACTGTTGTGAAATTAAAACCATACATTTACTAATTTAATGGGGAGAGGGGTCCTTTATGAACTTCATACCTGTTTATTAACTCAAGAACAAATGTTTACTTTCTTCTTCCTTCATGAAAAATTCTCTCACCTGAACGGAGTCCATTTGCAGGAAAACTACTATTTTCTTGTGTTTGACTATTGTCTATTTCAGTATTGGATATGTGAGCTCTTGACTCTTGATTCAAGGTCAACTTGTTACCAAGAGTTAAGCTCATTTTAGTTTATCATTCAGTCTAAGATGTGATATATGTTACATTCTTGGAAGCACAAAATTGTAGACCTTTCTCTGGATTGCTCGCTACTAATTGGAATCAAGGCTATTAAACAACCTTGAAATTTGGACCAATGTAATTCCAGATATACGGGCGTATATTGAAGCCCCTTGGGCTCTTGTTGATTATGAAATGCCACGAGTTATATTTGTGTTCGCTGCATGTCATCATGTGCGCGACATGTTGGCGAGTTCTCAACGAGGTGACGACATGCTAGGCTGACAAGATCATTTTGAATACGTAATCCGTTTGAACTCTCTAATCATCCAGATCTATATTGCAAGAAATGAGCAAACATCGGGAAGAATCCATGCAGATATTGCAAAAGAATGAACAAACGTTTACTTTCGATACTGACGGGATACGGTACGGTACCCAAGATGGCGGACTGACTCGATTCGCCAAACAACAATGACGGACTACGGTACGTGAGTACTTTACACAAAATTTGAAGCTCAAAACTGTTGAAATAATACATTGCGGAGCATTGCTGCTTGTGTGGCTATTGACAAGTTTAGTTTGCAAGCTGATGCATGTATCTGGATTAAATGATCATCTTGCAGATACATGTATCTATGTTGTTGTTGCACTTGTAAACATAATGTTTCGTAGTCAAATTTTATCAATGGGAAAAATAGTTCAGTGACATCACGACCAAGTGTAGTAATTTAATTTCTCACGCTACATATATTATCCAATCAGCGTGTTTGAAAGTGTTATTTACCTAGGTGCATACGATAATTATGTCATGACCATATATGTCCCTAATAACACCGCAGTTATGTGATAAAGACAAGTATGAAATGTTTGCTCATTGTCTAGGAGCCATTTGGCCCCTAAAGTCAGAATTTCTTCGGGCAAAATAATTACTTAGGAACCACTTCTTTTCCAAATAAAGTTGTACGACAATGAAAAACTAACGACATTAATACTGTGTTGATTTAGTTCCTATTGAATTGTTATCCTGGAATCTTTATTTAATGCAGCTAAATAGATGTATCAGAGCAGAATGTTCAGCAGAATCACGTACATTAATTAAATAAAGAACTGATTCAATACTCTGAATCATAAGTTAATTAGCATCAAATATTATTATCAGTTTTTGAAAGCAACCCAGAGTAATTTCATTTCCTTGTAGAATCATGGTGAACCCAACTGGGGAACTGACTTCCATGCCTTAATGTTTGCTTTTCAGAAGGATGTGATTCCCTTGAAAGTTGTGCACTTGTTTGGAATGTTTATTCCAACTATTTGCCAATAAATCCTACATATTGAATGACGTTTCAAGCTTAACCCAGTAGAACTTGCTTGCCATGTTAAAAGTATTCATTTCTGGCAAAAGTTGTTCAAAACTTCAGTGTTAATTCCATGTGGATTTTTCAGGCAAAAAAATTGGATTTCTTGTGTATGATAAAATGTTTGCTCATCAGGAGGATGTAATTCCCTTGAAAGTTGTGCACTTGTTTGGAATGTTTATTCCAACTATTTGCCAATAAATCCTACATATTGAATCACGTTTCAAGCTTAACCCAGTAGAACTTGCTTGCCATGTTATAAGTATTCATTTCTGGCAAAAGTTGTTCAAAACTTCAGTGTTAATTCCATGTGGATTTTTCAGGCAAAAAAATAGGATTTCTTGTGTATGATAAAATGTTTGCTCACCAGGAGGATGTAATTCCCTTGAAAGTTGTGCACTTGTTTGGAATGTTTATTCCAACTATTTGCCAATAAATCCTACATATTGAATGACATTTCAAGCTTAACCCAGTAGAATTTGCTTGCCATGTTACAATGTATAAGTATTCATTTCTGGCAAAAGTTGTTCAAAACTTCAGTGTTAATTCCATGTGGATTTTTCAGGCAAAAAAACAGGATTTCTTGTGTATGATAAAATGTTTGCTCATCAGGAGGATGTAATTCCCTTGAAAGTTGTGCGCTTGTTTGGAATGTTTATTCCAAGTATTTGCCAATAAATCCTACATATTAATGACGTTTCAAGCTAGCTTAACCCAGTAGAACTTGCTTGCCATGTTATAAGTATTCATTTCTGGCAAAAGTTGTTCAAAACTTCAGTGTTAATTCCATGTGGATTTTTCAGGCAAAAAAACAGGATTTCTTGTGTATGATAAAATGTTTGCTCATCAGGAGGATGTAATTCCCTTGAAAGTTGTGCGCTTGTTTGGAATGTTTATTCCAACTATTTGCCAATAAATCCTACATATTGAATGACGTTTCAAGCTAGCTTAACCCAGTAGAACTTGCTTGCCATGTTATAAGTATTCATTTCTGGCAAAAGTTGTTCAAAACTTCAGTGTTAATTCCATGTGGATTTTTCAGGCAAAAAAACAGGATTTCTTGTGTATGATAAAATGTTTGCTCATCAGGAGGATATAATTCCCTTGAAAGTTGTGCACTTGTTTGGAATGTTTATTCCAACTATTTGCCAATAAATCCTACATATTGAATGACGTTTCAAGCTTAACCCAGTAGAACTTGCTTGCCATGTTATAAGTATTCATTTCTGGCAAAAGTTGTTCAAAACTTCAGTGTTAATTCCATGTGGATTTTTCAGACAAAAAAACAGGATTTCTTGTGTATGATCAAATGTTTGCTCATCAGGAGGATGTAATTCCCTTGAAAGTTGTGCACTTGTTTGGAATGTTTATTCCAACTATTTGCCAATAAATCCTACATATTGAATGACGTTTCAAGCTTAACCCAGTAGAACTTACTTGCCATGTTATAAGTATTCATTTCTGGCAAAAGTTGTTCAAAACTTCAGTGTTAATTCCATGTGGATTTTATGCCAAAAAAGAGAATTTCTTGTCTAGGATTCCCCTTCCAATTTTGGCTTGTTTTACAAAACTTTGAGCTAGGTGTGTTATTGGGGAATGGTGTCCCATACATTTATATCTGTGAAATCTGTTCCAGCCAGCTAGCTTAGAACTGCTACATGTACATTTGGATAGCCACAAGCATATTCATCTCCTGATACATCCCCCCGTCCCCATTTCCCGGGTACAACATGAGCATAAATCATTAATCTGTGTCACATCGTTCTGAAATTTATAATTTATATACATTTATCACATAACTTTGTTGGTATTCAGTGACATAAACTAAAGCCATGACGTAAATATCGTATGTAACTAGTAACATAACACTTTCAAACACACAACTGGGCTGGGTGGTGCTTAGTTGGTTCGTCGTGATATAGCTGAAATATTGTTGAAAGCGACGTTAAATTCTATTCACTCACTCACTCACTCACGTTGATTGGATAATACATGTAGCGTGAGAAAAAAAAAACAATAGGCCTACTACACTTGGTCGTGATGTCACTGAACTACTTTTCCCATTGATAAAATTTGACTACTAAATACTATGTTTACAAGTGCAACAACAAAATAGAAATCTGCAAGACGATCATTTAATCCATATTTTGAGCTTCAAATTTTGTATAAAGTACTCGCGTACCATAATCATTCATTGTTGTTTGGCGAATAGAATCAGCCAGTCATTTTGGGTACCGTACCATATCCCATCAGATCTCGAAAGTAAACATTTGTTCATTCTTTTGCAATATCTGCATGGATTCTTCCCGATGTTTGCTTATTTCTTACAATATAGATCTGGATGATAAGAGACTTCAAATGGATTACGTATTCTAAATGATCATCAGCTTAGCATGTCATCACCTCGCTGAGAACTCGCCAACCTGTCACGCGCATGATGACATGCAGCGAATTAACACAAGTGTAACTCATGGTATTACGGGATCCAGAATAAATAATGTATGAAGAACAGCCAATTAACAAATTACACTCATTACATTCGGTTGTGAAATGGTCAACGATATTTTGAAATACTGTGGAAACTGAACAGCCTTAAAAGGGAGGTTCTCAAGCTCTGTTGTGTTTTGGAATTAGATCGGCTTAGCATATAAAACTTACTCAACTTGTGTCATAACTTTCATATTAAATAGCCACTCATGTAAGATACTCCATGTATTACAACCTACAGTTGCATCATATATTTAAGATCAGCTTCCATTGAGAGATACTGCAGTATGAATGAGATCAAGACAGTGACACAGGCTTCTACAGGGCCACAATGTAAAGCCCAACTCACACTACGAACACTTTGTTGTATTAGAACATTTTGTTCGTGTTTTTCTTCATGGTAACCTCACACTGCGAACATTTTCTCTTGACCGCCAGTCGTCGCGATCAAGCTGCGAGGCCATTTTGTTGTGTCATGTGAGAGCGGCTTCGTCACATGACCGACAGCTGCCAGTTGATTGGATAACTGTTGGTAAATGTTCGGACACATGTTTGCAATCACCACACACTTTAAGACAAAAACTTGTTTCAGGGCAAAACATGTTCGCAATATCAAACAAGTTTAATCTCGCGAACATTTGTTCCGAACAGATGTTTTCTGTTTCTGGTCACCTCACGCTGCAGACAAAACATGTTCTGAACAGTGTTTTTGTCTAATACAACAAAATGTTCGTAGTGTGAGTTGGGCTTATACAAAACTAGGATAAACTAGAACTCATGGATCCAAAATTTTAGACTGGTACAGATATTATAGTACATGCAGGATTGTATTATTTATTTAATACGCAATATATGAGCAGAAGATTTGCATCTTTACTTCGCAGACAGGTAATGCCTCCCTGGTCGATACTGCAATAATATTGCAACAATGTTTTCATATATTTTAATAACGTTCAGTATATTTGTGCAATTTTGTTATGATTTGGATGCAACATTGTAGCGATCGTTATTTATTGTCACAGTGTACTTTTCTCCATTCAGATCTGTCAAGTTATAATTTTGCCAAAGCGGGAAATTTTTAGTATATTCACCCAGGAGATACCAGCCCAACAAACATGCGAATTTGTACAACTCATTTCAGTATTTTTCGAGAAAAAAAAATCCATATAACAGCCTACAATTATACATTTCAACCTTCACAGGAGGCTATAAATTCATACTTTGAACCAAGTGTAGGAAAATTTTTAAAGCATGTACTCTTTTTATTTTCTCAAATTTACAATTTTCAACGATTCTTGGTTTTTCATGAAAAAGATCATATGCTTCAGAATTTGATATAGCTGTGTGAGAGCGTGAAGCAGACGCCAAATGCATGAGTCTCGCACCTAATCCGTGAGGGTTAATACGGAAAATTATCCAATGCATTTGCAAAAGTTTAGAGAATTTCAAATACTGAAATTACGTATTGTCATATCATAATCAAGGAAGATTATGAACAGAACATAAGAAGCGAGTCTTTCACCTCTCGCGGCTGTAGAAGAGCGTGGGAATCCTCTGACAAGGATCTTGTCAGGAGAGAGTCGATGAAAAAACATTGGGTACTATAACATGATCTTGCCACAGATGGTTACATCTGTCCACAATACACACAAAATGTAAATATATATAGCCTACATGTACGCTGTTGGTGACACTGGGGCATGCGTTGCCGATAATGCAGCCCATTTCCGTCATTTGCCTGCCAAATCTATATAAACAAATACTAGAATACAGTATATGTTTCCAGCTAACCATTGCGTATGAAAATATTACAGAATAGCTAGATTTACTAGTCTGCATAAGTGGACAATTACTCTTACAAAGATATAGAAATAATTCAGAGACACACGTACAGATATGCACACATACACAATTCACACATTCTGCTCTTTTCCATAAGGACATAGATTAGCTAGGCTCTTAGAAATAAAGGAAATATTATTAATAAAAATGGCTACTACTCTAATTTTCTACAAAATAAGTTAGAACCCACATTATACTACCATTAATATAGTAGCAAGCTTACATTCAATAAACTTAAAAATACAGTGCTAAATGTAGTAAAAAGAGCAACAACTAACCTTGATTCCAATCCAGAGAATAGTCCAGACAAATTAATAAACTGGTCTGCTCTACATAAAGTGGACTGGCAGATTCAAAAGCAGATTTAAACAAATTCAAAATACAGCCAGATTTAAACTACTGACCAATCACTAAGCAGGTTCAGGCTTTTTTTAACACAATGCATATCTACCAGCAGGTTGTAAGTTAAACAAAGACAAAGGACACTTAAAACAATTGCCACTCTGAACATGTAGAATTCCAACAGAGCAACTAAAGATTAACCCTCTACATGTTTACATTAACCCTTACATGTAGCAGTAATTAAATTACACAAAAGTGGTACCGGCCACATCCGCAAAAATCATGAACTCCGGTCCAATTTGGATGTCCCTGCATGAGGGTAACGATTTAATTTCTTTTCATGAAATTTTGGCCCAAGCATTTTACTATAAAAATTTGTCATATTCTAAATGCTGTCTTCTTCGCCATGATTATGGTTTTAATAGTCATAATATCAATCAGTATTATTTTGTTATAAACAGTCAAGGTAATCAGTTTTGTTTTAACTTGCTCAAAATTAATGTGTAAGACAGGACATTCAGAGACAAAATGAATATAGACTCAAGTTTTCAACTTTGATCAATTCAAAGGAACTCTGTGTCATGAATGGGCGTGCACTTACCTGTTCAGATTAAAAAGTTGAGTTTATAATGCAAAATATATACAATTTTGCTGAAATATAATTTTGATATTGAAGTGTATGTTTATGGGAAGCTGCTAGTTGACAGGATTCTTGGGGGGGTCGTTGGGTGCAAACAAGGTTACCCCCCTCTCAGCCCCCAAATATCTGTTATTTCTTATGTTGGACAGTACAGTATTGGGCTCTCCAATATTAAGTAAGCGTGAGAAAAGACCCCATCTCAAGAAATCCTCCAGTGCTCACAAAACCCGGTCGACAACTCGCCAATGGTGACTATAAAATGACAACTGGCGAATTGTTCAGTCACTCCTGAATGTGTCGATTAAAAAATAGAGTAAATTGCCACTTTGGCGACCAAATTTTTGGTTCATGAAGTGTTTAGTTGCCAAAGTAATTTTGTGTTTAGTTTATCAGGCAGCGAAATCCGATCAGGCCAAAAATGTGCAGGAAATAATGAGAGAATAATGTCAATGATACTCAGACATGGGGAAAGCCTAGTCTATTTCTAGAGCCCATGTGGTCTGATGTAATATCCGCGCACTTGAAACCACGTGCAGACAAGGCATGGACGAATCTTTATTTGGCGTGACACAATAACATCACGTGCTCGCTCCAGAAAAGTTAATTCACGACCCGCTGACTGTTCTGGGCCAATGAAATCATCATAGTAGAACTTCATGTAAACAAATTCTGTGACACAAACTTGGTGGGAATTTGCAAGTTCAAGGTCAAGAGTTCAAACAGCCCGTGCCATTCCAGTGCAAAGAGATGGTGCATTTTGACTTTAGTGTCGCTTCTAAAACAATTGTAGTCAAGTTACACCAGCTCAGTAATTTGGTATGCTGAAAGACACACGTCATGTGGTAAAGTTTGCAGAGAAGACTTTGGAAATTTTGTTTCACCTGACCGACTTTTTATACGCCCGCAGACGTATTATGTGTTGGCAGTCCCGCGTCTGGTCTATATCTGGAGCAGCTTTTTACCCCTTTGGCAAATTTTGCCCGAAGGGTATTGTCGTCGTCTGTCCGTCTGTCTGTCTGTCTGTCCGTCTGTCCATCTTTCTTGTGAACACGATATCTCAAGAAGAATAATAGCCAGGCATTGTGAATTCATACCACACATGTATCGGGTGAAGGGTCAGAAGCCTATTAAACATGACTGACCTTGACGTACTTTATCAAGGTCAAATTCTAGTATTTGCTATATTTTTTGAAGGATTAAAGCTAGGGTCTCCAAATTCATATTACACATGCAACTCATGATTGACTAGAAGCCTATTCCAGTTGACCGACCTTGACCTATTTTTTATAGGTCATTTGCTGTTTATTATGATATAACATGAAGAAGTAACGCTAGGCTTTCCAAATTAATACTGTGTGGACATCTGGCGAAGGTCCAGAGGTGTACTGAAGATGACTGACCTTGACCTGTTTTATTAAGGTCAAATCATAGTATTTGCCATATTTTTTGAAGGATTGAAGCTAGGGTCTCCAAATTTTTTATTCATATTACTTATGCAACTGGTGATTGACTAGAAGCCCATCCAAGTTGACTGACCTTGACCCATTTTTTCAAGGTCATATACTGCTTATTATGGTCTAACATGAAGAAATGTATCTAGGCTTTCCAAATTATTAATATGTATACATCCGGCGAAGATCCATAGGCGTACTGAAGATGACTGACCTTGACCTATTTATCAAGGTCAAATTTAATATTTGCTGTATTTTTTGAAGGATTGAAGCTGGGGTCTCCAAATTCATATTACTTATGCAACTGGTGGTTGACTAAAAGCCTATCCCAGTTGACTGACCGTGACCTATTTTTTCAAGGTCATATACTGTTTATTATGGTCTAACATGAAAAAATATATCTAGGCTTTCTAAATTAATATTATGTGTACATCTAGTGATGCTGCAAAGGTGTGCTGAAGATGACTGACCTTGACCTATTTTATCCTTGACCTATTTTATCCAGGTCAGATTCTATTTAGTACAATATTTCATGAAAGATTATATCTACATTGTCCAAATTTATACCACTTATGGCTGGACCTGAAGTCTATTGAAGAATATCACTGGCCGTGACCTATTTTTAAGTCTAAGATCTCCAAATTCATGTTCCCTATGCAATTAAGTTAGAATTGACTTGAACATTTTTGAAGATGACTCACCTTGATCTATATTTCCAAGATAAAATTACTTGATTTGATTATAAGCTTTTTAGAAGAGTATATTTAGAGCTAAGAATTCGGTCATGCTCTACCAGAACCTCGGGCCTTGCCAAAAGCTGAATTACAGTTAACCCTACTGGATAAGATTTTTGTTAATCTAGTTCTAAAAATATACTGATGATATTATACATTGCATGATTGCTGGGTGTAGACAATACATTGTAACTGATAGCCGAGGGATATTGAAGCCCAATGGGCTATTTTCTATCTACAGTTCCAATTTTTGGTGAGTGGATACCCTACAGGGAGACTATGTGTGGCGTACCAAAAATGAAGGTCAAGGTCAGAGGTCGAAGGTCACTGGGCTGAAAAACAGGAAATCACGGAGGTGTTCGTGTCCGTTCTATATCTGTGAATGTTTTCTATCCACAGTTGCAATTTTTTGTGAGTGGATACACTAGGGGGAGACGATGTGTCTCGCACTGAAATTGAGGTCGAGGTCAAAGGTCACTGTTGCCTAAAATCAGAAAAATCATTGACAGTTATTTATCTACAGTTCTAATTTTTGGTGAATGGATGCCCTAGGGGGGAATGATACCAAATGTAGGTCAAGGTCAGAGGTCAAAGGTCATTGTGACCGAAAAATCAGGAAATCATAAAAATTTCTATTTTTTTTATGAGTGGATTCAATAGGGGGACACGAAGTGTCGCATACCAAAAATTAGGTCAAGGTCAAAGATCAAAGGCCACTGTGACCCCAAAATCAGGAAATCATTAAAAAGAACTTTTTTTGTCAGTAGATACATTAGGGAGACACGATGTGTCACATACCAAAATGTAGGTCAAGGGTGAAGGTCACTGTGACCCCAAAATCATGAAATTTTTAAAAATCATGATTTTTTTTGTCCATTGATATATTAAGGGGAGACGATTTGTCATGTACCAAAATTTGGGACACGGTCAATAGTCAAGGTCACTGTGACCCCAGTATTAAGAAATCTTTAAATTTACTTTTTTTTTGGTGTCAGTAGATACATTTAGGGAAGACAATGTGTCGTGTACCAAAATTTAGGTCAAGGTCAAAGGTCAAGGTCACTGTGACCCAAAAATTTGAAAATCTTTAAAAATATCTCTTTTTTTTGTGCCAGTTTATACATTAGAGGGACATGATGTGTTACATACCAAAATGTGGGTCAAAGGTCAAGGTCACTGTGACCCCAAAGTTAAGGAATCATTAAAAGTCACCTTTTCATATACCTGTCGAAGACGAGGTCATGCATGGCGATGTTGCATTCTGTCCATTCATCCATTAACATTTGTTGTCCATGCGATATCTCTAATTTCAAGGTATGGATTGGTACCAGACTTTGGGTATAACTTCCTCGTATTGCAAAGAGAGATCAATTTGTCAAAGGTCAAGTTCACAGTCCCCCAAAACTGAATCAAGTTTAGATGCCTATATGTGTTAGGTTGGAATATTCAGAGTTGTTTCCCCTACATGTATATGACATTTGTCCTATGGAGTTGTCTCCCATGTTTGATACATGTAAGAATCAGCTACATTTATTTCCGGCGGCGCAGCGCCGCCGGATATCTGAATTCAGTAAACATGGGAGCGGCCATCTTGATATTGGACGAGTAACAGGTGTTTTCTCGAGCCATACTTCACAGACGTGCTGTGGATTGATCCAACTAGTTTCATATCGTAAAACGACAGGATTGCATCACCCGTTCGTGGTTAACACATTAATATTAATTCTGTTATAATGAATTCATCGAATAAATGTCCTTTAGTACTATTTTATTATGGCTGAGAGACCAAATCGATGACCATACATGATCAAGTTATTCACCTGTACCATGTGTACGTCTGCAGCAAAATGTTTGAGATTGAACTGCGAGTTTCTAAAAACTCGAAAAAACACGCGGATCGGATTGATGTGTAGAGAAAGTCGATCTAGGCTTAATTTACAATGACACACATCAATAAAGAAATAGTGGCTTGATGATGGGTCGCATATAATGCCACAGCGCGAACTCTTATATCAGGCTATGTGAAATGTCTTAATACGTCAGCCAGAGAACATTACTTTCAAAGTCCTATTTTGACATGCGGTTCATGTGCCCATTTTGCCAGCAAGCACTTAACTTCCGGCTAACCCCACACTTTCCAGATGGGTCCTTGCGCGAACTACATTAGTCAAACCTTTAATGAAAACAAACAAATCGACGTTTTTTTTAACCATAATGGTGCATCGTGACCTGTATTCACCAGTTGCACACGTAATCGGCTTGTAATCCACCCACACTTTCCAGATGGGTCCTTGCGCGAACTACATTAGTCAAACCTTTAATGAAAACAAACAAATCGACGTTTTTTTTAACCATAATGGTGCATCGTGACCTGTATTCACCAGTTGCACACATAATCGGCTTGTAATACGCAGATTATAAGCTACAAACGTTTCCGCCGGCATTGATGCATCTGCATCAATAAGTTTTCTTGGTTACACTGTTGTGAAATAAAACTATACATTTACTAATTTAATGGGGAGAGGGGTCCTTTATGAAGTTCATACTTGTGTATTAACTCAAGAACAAACGTTTACTTCATCATTTTCTTCACATCTTTCTACCTTCATGAAAAATTTCCTCACCTGAAAGGAATCCATTTGAAGGAAAACTACTATTTTCTTGTGTTTGACTATTGTTGATTTCAGTGTGGGATATGTGAGCTCTCGGCTCTTGTTTCAAGGTCACCTAGTTAACAAGAGTTAAGCCATTTTTAGTTTATCATTCAATATAAGATGTGATATATGGTACATTCTCAGAAGCATAAAATCGCTTACCTTTCTCTGGATTGCTAGCTACCAATTCTGATCGAAGCTATTAACAACCTAGATATGCAGACCAGTGTAATTCCAGATATACAGGCGTATATTGAAGCCCCTTGAGCTCTTGTTTGTAAAATATGCCTGTCCATATATGAGGTGAGGTTATATATTGCAATCATGATTTCTGTCTGTCTGTTAACTTTTGTAAGCTGTGCAATAATAGTAAAGTGTTGATCAATTCAATTGTTTATTGTGTAGGTGGTCTGTGTTGGGTCTATAGAAGAACTTCACCAGCTGACTGGAAGGACAGATATCACAGACTTGCATAGAGAAAGGTGGGATACAATGTACAATCAGCCACATTAACTGATCATAGGGAGATTAAATCTGTTTTATATATATATCACACTATATCATATTCACAAGATCTGAAGTACTATGACCTCAGATCCTGAATATATATCATATACCTTGTGTCTCATCTGGTCATATCTTTAAGGATTTCAATGGACATAAAACATTTACTTGATATTATTTTCTGAGCATTACAAAAAATACTAAACGCTCACTGATTGCTTGATATGGGTGGTCCTGGTGGTTATTGAGGATGAGCTGGGAATTCTGTTGAATATTGACAAGATTTGTGAGCCTAGCTACCAAACAAACATTGTCCTGAATAATCCATACATACCGACACCTGGATAAACTAATGAACCTCTAAATATAGACATTAGCTTGAGTCCCGGTACTTAAATTTAATGTAGTTTGAACCTTGATAAACCAGAACTCTCTCAAAATTAACACTATAATGATCTGGTCCCAACCATGGTTGGTTTCGTATCCTGTCCAGACTTTCGATCTCCATATCTACAGGTGAACTTAAGGACACTGTCGCACTGTACTCCATTCTCATGTAAAACTTATTTCTTCATTTCTATATTATATTCTCTTGTGTTCATGTTAATGATACAAAACCTATATCACGCCCTTGCATTTTTGCTGTTTATTTTTTCGATTCTTTTTCAACATTTACATGCCAAATTACTGTGATGTGAAATAAATGGTCATACCCATGGTCATTTATCTGATTTTATAAAACTTTATATATAAATTTCTTTGATAGGCATTCAGAAGTCGGCATATATAACACAATGCTATTCTATGGATAACAACTTCTTCATTGCTGTGGAGCTGACGTTTCGCTGGAGATACTTCCAACTTTTTCATTAGCTTTGAAAAAGTTGGAAGTATCTCCAACAAAACGTCAGCTCCACAGCAATAAAGAAGTTGTTATCCATAGAATAGCATTGTGTGTTTTATATATAAAAGCTCATCTCATGAGTTTTATCAAACTTGTGTGATAAAACTCTGATAAATGACCACTCGTAGTGATAGTTTATATGTATCACCCTGAAGCTGAGAGTGTTGTTGACATGTGACCTCTGCCAATGATGAGTAATTTAATGGTCTAAATCTGTGCTACTCAGTTTAGTTGTTCAATTTGTTGAGAGCACGTCAGAATAAGGCAAAGTTCATCACTGTGACCATGATTCAAAATTAGCTGTTTTGTTCACTTTTTGATTCATTTGAATGTAACCCTCAAACTGACAGCTCAGAACACAAGTATTTGATAGATTTCCTCTGCTCCTGTTTTCTGCTCCTCAGTGTGGACAGTCTGACAATTCCATCCCGGATGGGTAAGGGTGACCTGAAGCGAGTGACTGAGGTGTTTGACTGTTGGTTTGAGAGTGGCAGTATGCCCTATGCCCAGGTCCATTACCCTTTTGAGAACAGGAAGGACTTCGAGGACAGTTTTCCGGCAGATTTTATCGCAGAGGGGATTGATCAAACAAGAGGATGGTGAGGCAGCATACATGTACACGGTCTTTGATGTTTTGGTGAAGCATACACTCTGAATTTGTTTGGAAACGTACTTTAAATTCAGCTAGAAACAGTCTTCCCACAGATGTTAGAAAACATTCTAAATGTTCTAAATTACTCCAGCAAATACTGATGTCATTATGCGGTTATGAAGAAAATATTCCATGTGTCAACAAAATATATCTGTTAAAACAAAGATCATTTGATCAGAGGCAATAAAATATTGAAATATTTTTTGGTGAAATTCTCTAAAGTGTTCATCAAGATATTATAAAACTGACTTATAAACGAATCAAATGAGATATCGTGTTGTGTCCGACACTAAGGACTCCTTGGACCAAAAAGATTTTTCAGCAGTGGAGATATAAATGCCACCGCACATCACCAGGTTAAATGGTGTTTTGCTACAATGGGTCCTTCGTGTCTAAATTTGTGCCTAAATGATGCGATTTATACCTTTTTTTTCACGAAATAGCACATGCAGCGGGCTCCCCCGGGCCCAGCCCCCGCCCCCACTTTTCGGCACTTCTAACTGATCATGTCCCCACATAAAAAATACAGATAGAGTGTCAGGACATGTAGTGGTGTGTTATATGCCTGTTTTGTTTGTGTTAAACCAGGAATTCAAATGAAGTCGGGCATATTCTTCAATATCGATGCGTGTTTATGTGAAACAAATGGGAAAATAGAACCATAAATCTATATACATTGTGTTCAGATTTATTTCTGGTAAAACGCATCTTCAGCAACCTGAGACCCCAGAGCTTCCGGGGCCTAGGCGTCCCTTCGACCCTCACCTGTCAGGCTGCGAAGATCGCCTGTAAATGAATCGGTAGATACTTCATGTAGGAAGCTATTGTCTGAGTCTTTGTGCAGCTGAAAAAGCTCAAGCCTAGATACATTGTTGTCCCCAAACCTGGCTATTGTATGCATTGTCTGGTGATTCTTACATGGAGTATGAACCAACGAATCGGCATCATATTGGTTCTAATGTTCCATGATCATCGTTTTTTTATGTGTGTTTTTTATGTGTTAAATATAGAAAGTCAAATGGATTCAGGCATGAAGTATGATTTTTCCAATATCGATGCGTGCTTTAAATGCGAAACAAACGTGAAAATAGAACCATAAATCTGCATACGTTATGTTTAAATTTATTTTCGGGAAAACGCTTAGAACACATCTCCGGAGATCTGGGACTTCAGAGCTTCCGGGGCCTAGGCGGCCCCTGGACCCTCGCCGGCCCCTGGACCCTCGCCTGTTTGACTGTGAGGATTTCCTTGTTTTATCCTTGTGTGAATGAATCGTATCGGTAGGCATATTGGTTTCCCTTCCAAGAACTAAAGGTCATCGTTTTGTATGTTTTTAATATAATTAGAAAGTCAAATGGATGCAGGCATGAGGTGCGAGGTTTTCCATATCTATGCGTGCTTATAATTGCGAAAAAATCGTGAAAATAGAATCATAATCTGCATGCAGTATAATCAGTTTTATTGCCGGGAAAACGCTCAGAACGCATCTTTGGCGATCTAGGACCCCGGAGCTTCCGGGGCCTAGGCAGCCCCTGGACCCTCGTCTGTTGGGCTGTGATAGTCAAACGGGCCCCCCCCCCCATTTTCAATTACGTTCCGACGCCACTGGCTGTAAATCACGCTCCTCAAATTCTAAAAATGATTTTTAGGGATGTGATATCACACTTCTCTTGGTTATAACATAGGAGAATTTCATCTGCTGAGTGCTGTTTTCACACTCAGGGCCGCTGAACTAAATTTGAGGAGTGTGGTGATGTGAGAGTGTTATCACACTCTTCATAAATGGAACACTTTAGAAAATTGTATTCTGCTCTAATGGAGACATTCTCTAAAGTGTGCAATGCATTACTTGTGTATCTGTCCTTGCATTTCCATGTATGATAATGATTTTGTTTGATCTTTAGGTTCTATACCCTCCTGGTATTATCCACACTGTTGTTTGGTAAACCCCCCTTCAAGAACCTCATCGTCAATGGATTGGTCTTAGCATCGTGAGTATCATGTTGTTCGCTCTATGTCAGTGAGTCGTCCTACAATTATATGCCTGTAGATTTGATCAGCAGATTGATATTGTGGTTTGTTGGTTGTCTAATCACGTTGGCATCAAAAGTAATACTGAGGCTGATAAAATGGATAAGGCAGCCCTAGATAGTGAGGTTGATCCTGTTGGAATCCCAGATAGCGATTTCAGACCCCCTATCTGTACTTATGTGAGAAAGCTGTTTCAATCTTTATGGGATGCTGTGAATAATGACAAACTTCATGAGTTAAAAAAAAAACTGTAGGCTATACTCACCAGAACAGCCAGAAACGTTTCGAACAAGCCATGATCAGGCGATGTAGAATCGGCCATACACCATTAACTCACGAACATTTACTAAAAAAAGAGCCAGTCCCAAGGTGTATTCCATGCCACGAAGATCTCACAGTGAAACATATTCTTATCGACTGTATAGATTTTAAGATTGTAATAGATCCTTTTTTATCGAGCAGCTACTTTAGTCGGGTGAAAAAAGACTGTATGTTAGGTTATAAAGAGAAATCGATTTGTTACATCAGTTTTAATGTGTGTATGTTTTAATGTGTTGGATTGCTAAGTTATTAACTTGAATACTTAGAATTTTGTTTGGTCATCGCTATATAGCCAAAATATTTGCTGAACGCGACGTTAAACCTTAACCCTTGTCCTGTCGACTCCGGATATATCCATTGGCAGACTGTCATGTTCCCAGTGTCGACTCCGGATATATACGTTCAGTGTGATCATTGCAAGTTGGTCCACTTTCAAAACAATTTGGAGCCGCGTGTGGGAAAAATCGAACCAGACACGGCTCACACCATTTAAAACATATTATTTCACGAAATATTTCACGCAAGTTTGGTGTTTATTTACTAAAAAAGACATCTGATTGTGTGAACATAGTCTACAAATGTGAAACAGAGTGCCGTTTCTTCCGAAATGTTCGTCAAAACGTGTGAAAATGCACCTTGTTGACAAGGCTCTGTAATAAAAACCACACCGTAAATATCCATGTTCCGGGCATCAAATTGAAGGGCAATAACCCTGCTTTCATTTTCTCAGAGGTTATTTCTGGCATATAGTAGAAATACGTCGATTTTATTGGATAAAAATGCCATTCACTCCGAATCTCCCGCGAAAATACTGATCACCTGATGTAAACCCGACTTCCTGATTGGCCGAACTGTTTATATCGGTCAGTGCACGTGCGCACTGGACGGAATCAAGCGGAGAAGAAAACGTTTTTGAACTCAATGGCGGAGATGAGCTCGCCAAACGTCATGTAAACAATGGGATATTGACCTGTTTACGTGGAAGATTCAATAAATTTTCGATATTCATTATGCGAAGAGTAACCAGGAATACGTATCATGACATCTAGAAGATTTTAGACGGTTTATTTATTCGAGATGAAGCAGAAAAAGACCGTCTATCGGTAGCAATCAGGACGTGATAAAATTACACACGTGAGTTTTCAGAACATTATTTTTGCCAAATTACGAGTCCTAAATATTTCTGATGCTCTACAATGCCAAATATTTTCTGAGTGTATGTTCAGTGGTTCAAAACGATGTATCATCCATCAAATACCATCCATTACTTCAATTTATTTATCGAATCCAACGACTTGACAGCCGCCGGTTTTTAGTCAATTCAGCTCTGCTTGACAGCATGGCACACAGAAGTCGACCAGCTATAGGACTGGCTGACAGGACTAGGGTTAATTCTCTCTGTTTCCTGAGTCGTCGTCCCTCAGAAACAACTGTTTTATGACTAAATTGACATATGACACTGGATTAAAGAATCTCACCACAACTTTAGTCTCCTGAATATGATCCTGTCTCGGGCCAGTGTTTGTAGATTCTGCCTTCCCGATGGCCTAAAGTTGCGATGTAATCTTCTGAACCTTCGTTCAATCAGACTTAGTCTAAGGGAGGTAACTGAATGTTAAAAAATTTGAATGGTGTCCACACCTGCAAAAATTACTCCACATTGCTTGTTCATTTTTCTGCAGGTCCTTCGTCTCTTAATTCTATTGGGTGGCTGTACTCTATCCACACTAAAACCTCTTGGTAAATTAACCTGTGTTTTCAATTTACTTTGAAAACTGGGAGCAGGACCTCACTCGTATTCATGTGGTACAGAGTTCTCAGTACATGGAAACCTGTGAATACAGACACCTGGACAAACCTCTAAATACTGACATTATTCATGAACCTTGATAAACCAGAACCCTGCCTGGACCAAATATAATCTGGTCCCAAGCATAGCCGGTATACATAGGTTTCACTGTATATGCAAGTGCTGTGGATATGTCGTAGTACAGCGGGTGGTTGGGTGGGCACGGGTTCCTGTTGCTTCAATGCATTTTGCTGAGAAGCAACAGGAACTTGATAATGTGATGTCTAGCAACTGTAATACAATGTATCACTTATCTTTATTGCACCATGTAAGCGTCCTGTATGTGTCTTGTGTGCTGTCTTCAGTGTTTTATAGGGTGGATGGAGGGTATCTGGTTCCATGCTGCTTCAAAGATTTCTTCTTTGAAGTAGCAGGAACGCAACTTGGTTGGGTGGTGCTTAGTTGGTTCATAGCTATATAGCTGAAATACTGTTGAAAGTGACGTTAAATTCTATTCACTCACTCACTTGTCATAGTACATATTCTCTGTTGATAATTTGTTCAATCCCTGTTGTGTACTATAAATTGCAGTGATGGTACCAAGATGAGCAAGCGTAAGAAGAACTACCCTGATCCTATGGAAGTAGTGTCTAAATTTGGGGCTGATGCTCTTAGGTATGTTGTTGTAAAGCAGCATTTTATCATTTAAATGTAAGCTACATGTAAGACTTCATCAAACCTATTTTGCATTCAATGTAATTTTTCATCACAAATAAAAGCACCCTATTTCTTCTAATTTTTCGAACAGCATTTTTAGACTTACAAGCAGGAAAAAAAGGCTAAATACTGTGCCGTGGATATGGTATTTATCCTAAGAATTGAAAAGTTAGCTAGTCAAATTTGTAGAATGTTAGCAGAATTTCTCTCCACAGTTGCCTGAATTTAAGTTTTGTAGTCTGAATAATAAGAAGAAATATGGTGTCTCAGCCATTTAGAGCTGTTCCGAGAAAAATTACATGGGATAGGTGGGGGGCGGGGGGAGGAGAGGAGGGGTTTAAGATGATTCAAAATGGATTTCATGGTATATGAATGGTGCGTGTTTATATAGTCTTCCTACAGTAGAGAGCTGAATGGGGATTGGGGTAAGACAAATTATCTCCTCCCCCACTCCATGTACATTTTTCTGTACAAACCTAAAACAAACCTCATTGTCCAGCTTTAAGATTGCTAATTCAGTATGAGCCAGACCACCCTATGAAATGTGCTGGATATCTCTCATATTGCAGATTGTACCTGATCAACTCCCCAGTGGTGAGAGCTGAGAGTCTCAAGTTTAAGGAGGAGGGGGTCAAGGATGTGTTGAAGGATGTTTTCCTACCCTGGTATAATGCTTACAGATTCCTCATGCAGAATGTAGAGAGATTGGAACGGGTGAGCAGTAGTAATAGAGAACTGACACCGATTCAGTTCATGATAGTCTCAATTGACTTTTGATCCCCCACACAGACCCGAGTCGGGCGATATATAATCACAGTCTGTCCATTCGTGTGTCCGTTCACAATTTTTCTCATCAGCCATGTCAGCCTAATAACTTCAAAACTATTGTTTCAATCCATGTAAAAGACCGAAGATATAAGGGCAAATAGCTCTCAGTTTGTTCATTTTTGGGGATCACTAGGTCAAAGATTAAGGTCACAGCCCTTTCACCCTTGCTTTTCCAGACTATATTTTTAGGGATGATTCTTCAAACTTCTCAAAATCTACGTGAATGTGTTTTGCATGTGATCCTAAGAAAGCATGTTGATTTTAAGATGAACAGTCTAGGTCACTGCCTTCCAAAATTCTCATCCATCAAACGTTTTCATTCCAAAACTGATTTTAGCCTTGTTCTTGTTGATAATTTAAAAACTCTTCAATTCAGTACACAATTTCAAAATTTCATGTAAGTAATATTGGACAACTAGCTCTCAGCATATAGGAAATAGAGAAGAGTAGGCATATGCATAGACGAACATTATTTATTTTTGAAGTTTACCTATTTTGAATATATAGGTCAACATGTCTCTGTCTACTTGAGACTATAATTTATTTTAGTGAGATAAGTTGTCTCCCCTGGTACACAATTTTTTTAGCTAGTTCTACCAGAGACTAGAAATGTATGTTGTTTTTGCATGTCACAGTGAGCCCCTGTTACTTGACACATTGCAACAGGAATAATCTAGCTCGTGCAGTGTTGTAGATGACGTCTGCATGACGTATCTGCCTTGTAACACGAAGAAGTCTTTTGAACAAAACCATGAAAAATTCCAAAAATATTCAGTTGTAACAAAATGCAAACATGCTGTTCTTTATTGTATCAACTTCCTAACAATGCTACAAGTACATGGTATATTGTGAAATAAATAAATTGTGGAATCAATAATCTATTAATCACCTGTCTGGATCTTACCCACATCATTATAGCATTTATATTTTGATACGATGGTTTGTGTATTGTAGGAGGAGGGTATTAAGTTGATGTATAATGAGTCTAGAACAGACGTCTCCAGTAATTACATGGATCGATGGCTTCTCTCCTTTACTCAATCTCTGGTCAAGTTTGTCAAACAGGAAATGACAGGTAAGTGAAACAATTGATTAAGGAGGTTGTCAAACAGGAAATGACAGGTAAGTGAAACCATTGATTAAGGAGGTTGTGAAACAGGAAATGACAGGTAAGTGAAACCATTGATTAAGGAGGTTGTCAAACAGGAAATGACAGGTAAGTGGAACAATTGATTAAGAACGTTTCAGACGAATCTGATTTTACGTCTGTTTCCGCACATGTACATAACTCTGAATGACAGTGAATAGAATAAGATTATTATTAACTTGAAAGATATTTTCCATCAGCTTTCCCCTGATCTATAGTTTTAATGGATTATCATGGATTGTTCGACACTTGAGGTAGCTATACATAGCCATGGAAGTCCACAACATATTAAATGGAAACTGTCCTAGTTTCATGACCGTCCTTGTACATGTATGACCAAAGACTGTTCATTATTCATTGAGCAGCCCCATGTGAGGACTTCGACTTGATTCGACTAAATCATTGGTAGTCGGGTTTCCAATCAATACTATTTCAAAGATTCCACTAACCAACCTCAATCTTATGTCCCTTGGGCAAAAGCTTATCTCCGTGAAGGTACATGTACATGTATATGGTTAGTACTGATTTTCAGTGAGATGTGTAATCAAATATGGCTGCTCTTATCATTAAATCCTATGCAAGCAAATACTGACCCAAGGTGATTCAAATTCAATTTTTCCATGTACTCCAATAGGCCTGAAATGATTTTAGATAAAGAATAATTTATTATTATTCTGTCTCATTCCAAAATCATTTCATATTCAAAATTGCTCGGTGTTGGGCAATTCCTCATATCATGTAACCATTTCTTGAATAGGCCTGCGCAACTAATAGTTCCTAATTGTTTGACTTCATCAATGTATTTTCAGCCTATCGTCTGTACACTGTTGTACCCAAACTGGTGAAATTTGTGGATGAACTAACAAACTGGTATGTCAGAATGAACAGAAGAAGATTAAAGGTGAGTTGTGTGATGTACATGTTGTGTGTTCCTGCATTTATGACATTTTCTTCAGATGTGTATATAAGAGAAGAAGTGAACCAGCTGGACCAGTGTATATAGGCTACTCTGTACTATTCAGCTGGACTTCTCTATTTATTTTGTGTTCATCATTTCTGCTATTCGGTTAAAATGAATTCATTTCAGGACCTACTTGGGATATGAAATTAAGTAGTTGCATTTAGCTTTTGCAGGGATATTTTTTATATGAAGTAAACTTAATTTCTGGGTATCAGTTTATATAAAACATATGATTGTCGTGAATATACATGCATGCTGATATGAAATTGAGTACATGTATTTTAATCTAGATTTTTTCCAATTTTTATATGACTGGTAATCGTATTAAATGTAATTCATCTCGCATGTTTCATGAGAAACTATATCAGTATATACTATGTTGGTATTTTAAACAATTTGTGTGTATGTGGGGAGGGTAAGATTTCAATAGTGTGTATAGATATAATATTGTTTCCAGGGTGATGGGGGAGTGGAGGACTGTCTGGCAGCTCTGGAGACTCTGTATAGTGTTCTTTTCACTATGATCAAAGTCATGGTACGTAATTTACAGTTATTCCAAGTCATCCTCGTCACAAGGCCCCCCTCCCCCCCTCACACCCTTTCTGTTTTACCATCAGGAGCCCTGGCAAACATCACAAAGTTCACTTCATATATGCAAGGTATGATGGCCAGCTCTGTAACATAGACCCTGGTGTTCACGATGATGCAGTGATGTTAGGTAATGGTGAAGGGCTGGACTGGGTTGCCTAAAGGTTGCGCAAACTTGTTTTATGGGGACTCAAATGGGTCACCTGTAACCCTTGTTTGAACGTGTAGCTGAATGTGCATAACCTGTGTACTGTAACATACACCATGGTGTTCATGATGATGTCAAGAAAAGAATGCCTACCTCCTCGGACAGCTTGTCGTAAGAGGCAACTAACTAAGATGCCCATGGGGTTTCTGGGTGTAAAAATGAAAAGGTGTGAAAACGAATAGGACTCAAACATCCTGATACGACTGAAATATTGGTGAAAATGTCGTTAAATCATTTTCACTCCCTCAGTCAGCATTGTCATGCATTTCACATACAATTACCCATGATGCCATACAATTACCCATCATGCCATGCAAGAGATGGGGATGTAATCCTGTTACGGGATATCAACAGTGATTCAATGGGGAAAATGGACATGTTTTTAGAAAGTGATCGACACAGTTTATCTTGAAAAATGAAGCATGGTTTCTTGCCTCATCCGACGTATCTAATAATGTATTCTTGTTTGTTTGTTTCTATCAGGCACCATTCATCCCATTTCTGACGGAACACATGTATCAGAACTTGCG
This sequence comes from Hanleya hanleyi, assembly GCA_036873755.1. Classification (NCBI taxonomy): domain Eukaryota; kingdom Metazoa; phylum Mollusca; class Polyplacophora; order Lepidopleurida; family Hanleyidae; genus Hanleya; species Hanleya hanleyi. Next base: position 5,159 of record JAVTVY010015211.1, on the reverse strand, counting down.
CCATCTGGTGGCCCCAGAGTCTGTGAAAGGACAAGACACGAGAAGTATTCACTTCCTGTCCTTACCACAGCCCAGGTCAGCGGGAATTCATACTATTTATTCTTTATACATTCACACTTCTCCCATCAGCCCAGCTCTCTTCCATTCCCTTCATATACTTAGAGCAACTACCAAATTTTGATATGAAATTTCTTTCTTTACATAGGCAGTCTTCTCTCAGTTGGAATGTCTTCAAACATAAGTCGCTTCAGCCTTTATTGTCCCCCGCTACTTGGTAGGGGGGGACTTAGAAACACCGGTGTCCGTAATTCCGTAATTCCGTGATTCCATAATTCCGTAATTCCGTAAGATTTTCTTGTCCGGACAATAACTCGTGAACGATTTAACCGATCAACTTCAAACTTGGGGTGTGCGTTGACATTGGCGAGAGGACGGTTGGGATTGTTTTTCAGCAATGTGCGTAATCCAATATGGCCGCCGTCAGCCATTTTGGATTATAAGCAGTACGATCTTAGATTTTCTTGTCCGGACAATAACTCGTGAACGATTTAACCGATCAACTTCAAACTTGGGGTGTGCCTTGACATTGGTGAGAGGACGGTTGGGATTGTTTTTCAGCAATGTGCGTAATCAAATATGGCCGCCGTCAGCCATTTTGGATTATAAGCAGTTCGATCTTAGATTTTCTTGTCCGGACAATAACTCGTGAACGATTTAACCGATCAACTTCAAACTTGGGGTGTGCCTTGACATTGGTGAGAGGACGGTTGGGATTGTTTTTCAGCAATGTGCGTAATCAAATATGGCCGCCGTCAGCCATTTTGGATTATAAGCAGTTCGATCTTAGATTTTCTTGTCCGGAGAATAACTCGTGAACGATTTAACCGATCAACTTCAAACTTGGGGTATGCCTTGACATTGGTGAGAGGACGGTTGGGATTGTTTTTCAGCAATGTGCATAATCTAATATGGCTGCCATCAGCCATATTGGATTATAAGCAATTGGATCTTAGATTTTCTTGTCCGGACAATAACTCGTGAGCGATTTAACCGATCAACTTCAAACTTTGTGTGTGCCTTGACATTGGTGAGAGGACGATTGTGATTGTTTTTCAGTAATGTGCGTAATCTAATATGGCCGCCGTCAGCCATATTGGATTATAAGCAGTTGGATCTTGTCCGGACAACAACTCGAGAACGATTTAACCGATCTACTTCATATGTGGGGAGTGCCTTGACATTGTTGGGAGGAGGATTAGGATTGTTTTTCAAGGACGTGCTTGATCCAATATGGCCGCCATCAGCCATACTGGATTTCATTGGATTTTAAGCAGTTTGATCTTGTCCGGACAATAACTGGAGTACGATTCAACTGATCTACTTCAAACTTGGGGAGTGCCTTGACATCGGTGAGAGGACGGTTTGGATTTTTTTTCAGCGATGTGCATAATCCAATATGGCCACCGTCAGCCATATTGGATTATAAGCAGTTGGATCTTAGATTTTCTTGTCCGGACAATAACTCGTGAACGATTTAATCGATCAACTTCAAATTTGGGGTGTGCCTTGACATTGGTGAGAGGACGGTTGGGATTGTTTTCCAGCAATGTGCGTAATCTAATATGGCCGCCGTCAGCCATATTGGATTGTAAGCAGTTGAATCTTGTCTGGACAATAACTCGAGAACGATTCAACCGATCTACTTCATACCTGGGGAGTGCCTTGACATTGTTGAGAGGAGGATTAGGATTGTTTTTCAAGGACGTGCTTAATCCAATATGGCCACCATCGGCCATACTGGATTTCATTGGATTTTAAGCAGTTTGATCTTGTCCGGACAATAGCTGGAGTACGATTCAACTGATCTACTTCAAACTTGGGGAGTCCCTTGACCTTAGTGAGAGGACAGTCATGTATTATGTTTTATGGATGTGCATAATCCAATATGGGTGCCATCTGCTGTATTAGATTATGTTAAGCTCATCAGCGATATCTCCATTTTCCAATCATACTCTTATCAATGATATGAGATATCATCGACCCCAAAAAATCGACCATAGAGGTCCATGGCCCCCGCAGCAGCAGCGCCAGTTATGGTGGATGTAATCCACCATAACTGGTGCTGCTAGCGGGGGACATGGACCTCTATGGTCGATTTTGTTACTTAGTTATGCCCCTTTCAGACATACCGTAATTCCTCTTATAAATTGATCTCCGGAAGTGATATATGAGGTGGCAAAAAAAGAGGAGTGGTCGATTTATTGCAATTAAGTGAAAGTGGCAATTCGGAAAAATCAACAAGGAGCCTTTGAATCAGCATGTGTCCAGTTTCTAATAACAGCATTTGAATGTTTGATCTGCCGAGAGTGTGACACTGCCACCGATACACGTGAATAAATGGGTGATCAAACTTTTATTACCAACGGGATCTGCTGAAAATCTACTGATTGAATTATTAAAACTTCCAATCATATTTTTTTTCCAATAATTATGGGTGATCGATTTCTGATAGAGTGATCAATTTATTTGAGGAATTACTGTAATCAATATGTGATTAGTGGTTCATTTCCTGTTCATCACCACAAGTTAAGCATGTAAGAGCTTGAAAGGTCTATCAATTTCACATTATTGGAAAAAAATTATTGAAAAATAAACAAAAAAAACAAATTGAGGAACTGAGTAGAAATTGTCTTCGCCTAGGAGAAGTCGCCCAAAGATCTCATTTGTTTTTCCCGCATTCAGGGACAATCTGATTCACACATCAACTGAGTTGGCCGTTTCTCGGATGCAGACAGTGATTGAGTTAGGTAGAGTGGTCCGTGACAGGAAAACTTTGCCAGTTAAGGTGAGTTAACTTCATGTAATACCTCAAGTAGTGAAGTCCATGAAATCATGGTTGGCAACATACTGTGTGGTCAATTCACCAAACGTTGATAAATGAAGTCTATTCAAATGAAATTTTGTCTTACTTAAATTCATCCTTTGCACACTTATTTCTGTACTTTCTGGCACTGTGGGAATTTATTTGATTTTAATGTTTTACAAGCTTATTAATTGGAAGTGATTATTATTGATTGTATATTTTAATAACTAGGTTTCTTTCTGCTCCCCCCACTGTACTGCTGGTGGGAAAAGATAACCTAATCAAATCACAATCAAATCTAGTAATCCTACTCCCACATCTCCACTGTTATGATCCTATCTTTTCATGTCATTCAGCTTTCTCTAGAGTGAATACCACAGTACAAGTGGACTCAAGCAATATTTGGAATGATGTTAAACATTAAATCATAGGAGTTATTTCAGTGACATCGAAATCTATGTCAAGGGAGTTCTAAGTAAGTTTTGTAACACTGGTTTGTTTGACAATGTTGTTGTTGTTGTCAGTATCCATTGAAGGAGATTGTGGTCATACACCAGGATGCCCAGGCTGTTAGTGACATCAAATTACTGTCTTCATATATACTAGAGGTAAGAATTCTGATCTCTTACCCCATTTTCATTGATCTATCTCTCTTTACTATGCTACGTGGATAGTTTCATATCGAACATAATTATGTTTCCCTGCTTTACCAGTCCGGGAACCATATTACAGGCATTATGTCTATGGATCTATTGTAAATGTTACAAACTCCTGGCCATCCATCAGGGAAGTACTCAGTTGGCCAACAGATGTTTCCACCTCCAATATCTTCCAAACTGGGGCTACAATAAAGAAATATGGTCTCATACGCTTACTCAACCTGAGAGAAAAGTTTGCTGACAGGCTTGAAATGGTCATTTGTTGCACATTAACTGTCATCTCTTTGACACCTGATAACTTGATCAGGTTATAATATACTCAAATAGCTAGCAGTCATCAGGCAATGTGTGTAAAGAGCCACAAACACATGCAGCTTTTATCGATGCAATATAAATCCACCTTAATGCTTCGGCTTTTGCTGGAAAAATATTCAAGTGTTAAAAGATATCCTGTACTAAGAAAATAATACTCTGCTCAACACATATACTTAGACTATAATCTCATGATTTGTATATATTTGAGATTATTTGACATAATTCAGAATGGTGAGAATATAAACTAGGGCTTGATAATCTTTGTGGCTTTCAAACTATTAAGTACCATGCTGACAAAGGTCTAATAAAATCGCTTCATAAGGTTATTAATAGTAACTTCTGAACATCAATCCCCTTACTGTTTACAATATATCTGTCATAAGAAAGATAACGGACATCTTCTTTGTCATTGTCCCTAATGATTATTTCATGTCCTTCTAGGAGTTAAACGTCCGACAAGTTACAACAACAACGGACAAGGATAAGTACAATATTCGACTGAAGGCCGAACCAGACTACAAAATACTGGGCACCAAACTGAAAGCTGACTTCAAGAAAATTATGGAGTCCAATGAGATCCAGAATCTGACCAATGAGCAACTAGTAAACTACCAGAAGAGTGGAGAAATTGTGGTAGGAGGTCATACATTGGTTGAGGGGGATCTCAAACTGGTGTATGCCTTTGATGCATCATCTGGAGCCTCCATGTCCCAGTATGAAGCCCATGGGGAAGGAGAGGTATGTATTAGTAAAATTTAATGTGGGACTTAAATTGACAGAACTAACCACTTCCAGTTTATCTTCTGTTCCTATTTTACATGTCTCCCATTGCTTGAGGTTTCAAGCATAGGTTTTCAGATAGAAAATTAGAACTTTCTGTAGCACACTTATACATGATATAACAGCTGCATTAAGTATATTAACTTGACAGTGTATACATCAGTCATTCTCACAAGCCAGTGTATCAATAGATCAGTTAGGGTTGATACACTGGCTTGGTTAGTTACCCATAGCAGTTGTATATATGTATCGATTGGGAGATTTCTTTTAGGTCAAACCAATCTGTGTATGAGTGAAGTCGGCCGGCTTGTTTTGCCGATCTGCTGTGAAATTTGAGTTTTGACTGGCTTGAATTGAACAAATTTTATGACATTTAATTACAACTGAATCACATTTGGTCATTTTGTTTTTATTTGAATGATAATCTCACAGAGCAAAGCGTTATGCTCAAATCCAAATTGGCAGCCATGGTGGTTTACTCGCATGAACATCAATCTCTTCACATTTTTCTTTCCATATTGAGAAAATGAATTTACTGGACA